>CAEGAE010089268.1:0-39442 GCA_903067095.1 Girardinus metallicus | reverse complement strand
TTCCTCCCACAGTCCAAAAACATGACTGTCAGGTTAATTGGCCTCTCCAAATTGTCCCTAGGTGTGAGTGTGTGAGTCCATGGTTGTTTGTCCTGTGTGTCTCTGTGTTGCCCTGCGACAGACTGGTGACCTGTCCAGGGTGTACCCCGCCTCTCACCCGGAACGTAGCTAGAGATAGGCACCAGCAACTCTCCCGACCCCATTAAGGGACAAGGGTGAACAGAAAATGGATGGATGGAGAACTTCATGCATTTGTGTGAAACAGCCTTCATGGTGAACCTTTACAGGCTTTGCCACCTTAACAGTCGACAAAAGTCGAGTGTGTGCATACAAATTACATACTGGTCAAAGATCAGAGGCTATGCGACTAATTCGGTCTGGACATTATTAGTGAAATGAATGAAATCTGATTGATGGATAAGTAGATACTTTATCTTGTTGTCACTTTGGATAAGGCAAAAAACCTTCATCAGCATTAAGTAGGTTTAGGTGTACTTAGCACAACTTGTATAAATTGAGTAAGGATCAAAGGTGACGATAAAAGAAAAAGTGCAGCAGATACGTCACCATTCCGACAAGCCATTTTCCACACTACGACATTTGTCCACGTATGTTTTCAAAAATCTTACTTGTGTTTTGAAGCTTCAAGTTATTTGGCCAAATATTTAAATGAGCGCTTTCATTAATCATTTTTATCAACGCTTTATTAACGGGACGTAAAGTTATGCTAGATTAGAAACTAGTATGATTTGAATTTGCTTCAAAAGACAGTTTGAAAAAGTGTGCTATTAGGCTACTTGAGATTTGTATTAAAGCGCAGATGTTCTCTGGAAGGGAGCAGAAATCACAAATTATTTCAAACAGACTTACTGATCTTCTGTGATCAAATGGAGAAAAATAATCAATACCAGCCGTCCCTCGTGTTTTATATTTTGCTTGATAGGAACCAGACTTTCGGATCTTTTTTTTTTTTTTTAAATAGTTCTACTGAAAAGCTGTGAAAATGTTACATAGACCTATTTTACATTTAGGTTTTAAGCTCGGCCCGATTGTTGCCACTTTAAGAGACACAAGAGGATTTAAAGGGATGGATATGTTCATTACTGTGATACTGATGAACTGTGCTTCAAAGATACAGAGTTTTCAAACATACACACGGCATTGATTTTTATTAAATTGGTTGAAATATGAGATTATTACTCTCCATCAGAAAATTTTTAATCTTAAATGACCCACACAAGTTGATTCATTATTAGCAACAACAAAAAAAAAAATCCCGATTGATACGTACGAACCACACTTCCAACGTATGAAATCCTTGTTTCAAGATATAAGTTGTCTCTGCCTCTAGCAAGTATTAGGTAGTTTCTTAAATTTACCTCAAAAGCATCAGAGCCATACTTTTTAAAATAATTTATGTATATCTAAGAAATGGTGCGAGGTAATTTCTCTCTACCTGGTTGACCGCTGAAGACCATTTGTCAGATTGAGACTTATTTTCCACTTGATGGAAACATCTGATCAGAGCTTTCTTATTTGACAAAGAGAGAAATGGAGGTGGAGATAGCATCGCAGAGCCAAGGACCCGAGCCAGGGAGCTGGGACATTTAACACTAATTGGGATCTTTTCCTGCAAATATACACACAACCTCACACACCCACACACACGCACACACACGCATACCCACACAGCTGTCAAAACAAGGGAAAGAACAGAGGTACTCCTGCACACAACATTTTAGAGGGGAAAATTAACATCTGCGGCCTTTGTGCCTGGTTTGTGTGTAACTTTTATTGCTCATCTTGTGGGGATATGAGTATGTTTACAAAGTTAAATTGTGAGGAAACCAGCCTCCTTTGGGGACAAACTGCAAGAACCAAAAACCCGAGTCATTTAAATTTGAGGGTTAAAAGTTGACGTGGAGAAAGTGTTCGGTTATGCTTCCAAACATCTTCCGAGGAGCAAATGTGAATTATTTTTAAAGTTTTCTGAGAGGATGGAAACTAACACGTGTGTCCGTATAAGATTACCCAGAGCAGTCGAGCTACCCATGCTCTCACACACAGACGCCAAAGGGAATATAATTGAGTTGCATCCTGCGGGTCTGCGTTTAAGTTCGTCTAAAATACTTTGGTCTGAAATGACTGGCCGAGCCATCGGGACTCGTGTCTGCAGTCTGTATTATTTTGGTAAAAAGGACCATCTTGAATATTCCTCCCAGGCAAGAACAGACACGTGTCTCAACAGCTGCCTCTACTTTCTATAATAATCCACCAGTCCAACAGCAGTAACAGCTGGCCACAGGTTGACACTATGCAGTGCTATGCCTAGCAAACCCATTTTCAGAAAAAAAAAATTGAAGTTCCTCTAACAACTTTCCCTCTAATTTGTTTTCAGCACTTCTCTTCCTTTGACCTATTTTGCAGCTCTGTTTCAAATTGAAGGGCTTTCTAAAACGGGTGGGTAGAGAGTAACAGCTGAAGCCCAGAGCTAAATGTCAAGGTAGATGTTGCCTAAAGATGTAATCCTGAGCACTTTGGTGGCTCAGGTGAAAACAAGGTGCTTTACTAGTGGCATATAGTCTAAAAACACAAATACTTTATGAAATACATCTAGCTTAGAGAGATTGGGAGTGCCTGTGGTCACCAACTTTCAGGTCTTGCAACAGTTTTTTCACTGGATTAAAGCCTGGACTTTGACTGGGGATTTTCTCCTCAGGGTTAGGTGTTGTATTATGCCTTTTCTCTCTCCGAGTAAAATTCAAAATTGGTTTAATTTTGATTTCATCTGACCAGAGCACCAAACATGGAGAAGCAACATTCATCTTCTACGAACCACAAATCTGGAACAAACCTTCCAGAAAATTGTAAAAACAGCCGAAACACTGAGTTGCTTTAAATCTAGACTAAAACCACACCTGGTTAGAATTGCTTTAGAAACATCATAAATAAAAGCTGACCAACATTTTGATGTGAAATGTCGGCACTTGACAAAATGTATTGCTTCAATTGTTGACTCTGTATTCTACGATTTTGTATTTTAGTGTTTTGAACTGCCTTGTTGCTTTTTGTCCAGATAAACCAGATTGATTGATTCCATGCAGGGCGACGGACTTACATGCACACCAACTGATGAAGGGGCAGGGCTCCAAACACTTTTTTCAAAGATGAAGGGAGAAATGTCACGCTGGGAATGAATTTGTTGGTTTCTGTGGAGGCCAGGCTTGTAAAGTACATGACTAATAGTTGTGTAGTCAGCAGATTCTCCGGAGTTAGGACGGGCCTCTCGGCTGCCTCTCCGACTAATCCTCCCCTTGCACGGCCTGCTTAGGTGACTTTGTCCTGCTTCATCTTGCAGTTGTGCCCTTTTCCTCTTACAGACGATGGATTTAATAAAGCTATGTGAGACATTCAGAGCTTGAGATACATTTTGCAACCTGACTGGTTTTTATTTATCCACAACTTTCTCCCCGACTTGTCTGCTGTGCTCACTTATCGCCATGACGCTGTTCACGACTGTTGCGTTCCTCTGGATTTAAACTGAATAAGTTACTCCGACAGGTGGACTCCATTTACAAAAATAAGTAGAAAGACTTAAATATATTGAATTTTGTGGTTGTAATGTAGCCGGATGTGAAAGGCTCTTTCCATATGGCATTAAGCAGATGCTGCAAAGCTGATTTAAATATGAATTTTTACTAAAGCTCAACAGATAGTAGTATCCATGTGATCAGGTGTGATGCTGCTGAATACTCTAAATCAAATATTTACGTTGCTCATAAAGCATTCTAAAATACTTGTTCCTTTTTTTTTTTCCGCTGTAATGAGTTAACATTTGACCTTAGGCACACACACTTCTTAACTTACACAAGTTAGAGGATAAAATGTGTCATATTTTAAGTCCTGTCTGACATTTCTTGAAGCATTAGGAAAAAACAAGTTGCTCTTATCACAAGTTATTAACTACATAATCGCGATGAATTGATACTAATTAAGCCATAAGCCGGTTGTAACTCCTGGATCGGCTTGCTTGGGTCCAGACAGGTTTATGAGGGTCATGTGAGCTATAACTCGGACCTTTGCTCCTCTGTGACACCTGGCTGTACATCTTGTTTTATTAGCAGCCTATCATTGGGCTTCTTGGTTTTGATTCTGTCGCCACTATGTGCCCGAGTGCGAGGACGTCCTTAAATACCAACACCGAGGCAGTAAAGTAAAAGCTCCAGCGGCGACGCGAGCCGTTTTATTATCTCTGACGCAATGACATATATTGACATTTTGGACTTTGATGTATGGATGAACTCCACTCCAGCTGATTACTCTCGGTTGCTCCGGCACCCGTTGCTGCCCGTCAAGGAAAACAGCTGACGTAAACAACAGCGCCCTTGAGGAGAGTGATGGAAGTTTAAAGGTCTGTACGACTGGAGTTATGGCTTCTTCTAAAGTTTCCTGGGATTTTGACTTTTAATTAGCTTGATTGCTAAATCAGAAATTGATAATGTGTGATCAATGTGACAAAATAATAACTGGAAAGTAGTAAAAAATTAAGAATAAATTCAATCATATAAATTCAGTATGTTGGAGCGGGGACATATAAACAAGCAGGACATCAGTCTTGGAGAATTGGAATACGACACGACTAGGATTAAATATCATCAGATCTTTCAAACCGAGATGTTTTACAATTTCTAACCAAATAAGACAAATGTATAACATTTAAAATGTGTTTCTGACACTAAAAGAGCTTTTATAGCCAATGATCTCTAAAACAGAAATGCACGATATATGGATCACGATGTGTCCTCTGGAACCATAATCTAAGACTGTCCGATGCCGTAAAAAGAGGAAAAAGTGGATTTTCCATATAAAAACCCCCCTTTTAATTGTAATATATTGAATATATATGTGACTATTTGTTGGAAACCTAGAAAAAGGGTGGAGTGTAAACTCTCCATCCTCAAATATCTGTCCATGCAGCTATTTGAGCATAAACACATCGAGAGGAAAGATTTTTTTGAAACGACAAAAACGGATCTGTGGGAAATTATTACAATTTTGGCATGAGGGCACAGAAACAACTCATGCTCTATAATAGATATCTTAGTAGTGTCTCAACATCCAGACCATTGATGAGACTTAGTTTTGTTAGCAAAACACTTCTCAGATACTGATGGGGATGTAATTCTGGTTCTGGACACTTTTCAGAACCAGTTCATCCTGGTTCTGGATACTTTTCTACAACAACTTTGTTGGTGGCCACTGTGTTATGCACTGCTGGCCAAGTTTACCATGTCACATGTAAAGCAAATCGTCTTCTGTAACTTTCTAAAGTATTCTCAGCTGCTGTGGGCTCAGATTTTTCCTCAACCTTTTACAGAATCAGAAAACTTGATTTATTCCTGGCGGCACCATTGTGTTTACTGATCCAGACATGAAATAAATCTCAATGGCTCAGGAGAAAAATATACAGAATAAAAACACACACAGTCTTATCATCAGCAAGATTTGTTGACCCTTACTGTAAAGGGTCAACAAAGATCATGCAGTATCCTGATGACTGAAGGGATAAAAGTATGTGAAAACTAATTAGTTTGACATTAGAAGGCATACAGAGAAATTGCTCCTGTAGGTCATGTTTTCCGTCTACTAATGACGCCTTTAGCTTTTTGGACTGCATGTCCCTCCAGAGAAAGGTCAGATCATTCAAATGGACATCTATGATCTTTGAGCAGATTTTTTACAATCCATGAGAAGACAGTTCTCATCTTTAATTGACAGCCCATCAAACCAGACAAAAAAAAAAAAAGGTAAGACACTCTCAATAAAGGAAAGATTAAAAAATACATCAAATATATATTTTTTAAGAACCTAAAAGAGGTCAGTCTTGACAGCAGGTAGAATATTTTTGTCCACTTTTGACCACAGAATTACACGGACATTCAGTGGACAGTACCCAAAGACTGTGTGACCTCTTGACTGGGGCTGAACTGGAACCAAAAAATAGCCACAGCGGCCCAACGTGATTATTTATATACGATATACAAAGGCACACGAAATATCCCAGGATATAAGTGCATGTGTTGTGTTTCAAAAGTTAAAATAAAATGAAGCACAACAGCAAAGAAGAGAGTAGCCATATATATTTAAAAAAAAAAAAAAAAAATCTGATACACTTTCACTACTCAGAGATTTTCATCTTCATGATGATAATTATCATCATGACTTAAAAGTGTATGTCAAAGAAACTGCTACAGATTTCTTTCCGGTGTTTGAAGAAATATTTTGCATACACAAATAAACAATGACGCCCATAATAAAACCACATAGAATAAGAGCATGTAAAAACATAAAAAACTGAGAGAATTTCACTTGTGTTTATAATCTGGTTATCTACTAACGACAAATCATCCATTTCAGCAAAGCAGTGATTCTCTGGTATTACATGACAACTGTAAGCGGCAACATCTGCAAACTGGAACTTTGTGGCAAGCTAAAATAACACGAAGTTTGGCACCAACCCACTCATAGCACTATTTGAAAACAAATAATGCTTTCTCACACACACCGACACACAGCTTGTGCACAAAACTACAGATTAATGCACAGCTTTGTGCACTAAACAGCTCTGGAGGCTAATATTATTATGCATGTTTTAAGTCTGAATGAATAAAAAAGTCTTGTAATAACTTCCTACGTTCAGGATTTTATACACTTTTTGCTACAATTTCCCCAGATGCTACTTGGTGTCTCTGTAAACTTTTTATCGCTTTTTAGTTGTATTAATCCTAACTGTTTACAACAACAGATTTTATCCAATCGCTAAACGTTTGGCCATGAAATATGTAATGCACCAGCTGAAATGTGAAGGAAGCTACACTACTGAGCGCACTGGAAACTGAGTGTGCTGCATGTGGAGAGTAGGACTCCATCAGTTTTCATATTCGTCTTGCTCCCACTTTTAATTGCACATTATTTGGAAACGTGGCCAACATGAACTGAAGGGCTTCGTTCACTTCCTCCGCTGCCAAACTACAGCCATGGCACCCTACAGTACTAAGACAGTGCAAAATAAAAATCAGCGTCATCATTCACAACTCCTATTTCTGTTTAGCCTGGAAGAAATGCATCCTGGGAAACTGAGCTGAAGGGAGACGAGAATCCAGTGGAAACGCGCAGGAAGGCAACTGCCAGGCTAGTATGATGTATTACCGTCTAAAAAGTGAACCTGAATGAAATAACATCAAGAGTATCATGTCATGAAAAATTTATTTGAAAAGAAAAATGCACACAAGTCAACACACTCAAAAACAATGGAAATACGCCAAGCTTATTACCAAACAAACCCGTCTGGTATCAAGACACTGACCGGTCTGGTAGTACAGTAATTCAGAGATATAAACTCCTACCAGATAAGCTTAGACGAGGTGGTTTCCCCAGCGCTCGTCATGATAGGCGAAGGCAGTGGAAACATGCCTTTAAGAGCTGTGGTGAAACTGCCTCCTCATCGTGTCTCTGCCCTGCAAAAGAGATGACAAAAGAAAAAGAAAAATCTCCTCTTAGACAATAATCTGAACAAAACGGGAAACCTGGAAACATCCATTGTTCAAATTAGCTTCCTGCGGTAATCTGGAGGCAAATTCAACCCATAAATATAAAAAAATATTCTCAGACAAGTGAAATAGTCTGGTTTTAGTTTTGTTAATTGAATCAAAAGCACTTCTAAACGTCATAACATCTATATTCAGGTGTTCATTTTGGGCTTTTATGAAATTAGATGTGCTGTGTTTAACTTTGCTTTGTTTTTTTTTTTCTTTTAATAAACACAGTCTAAATACAATTGTTGAAATAGACAATCTGAGAAATCTCAAGATATTTTTCTGTCAAAGCATTTCAGAACAAAAAAAAAAAAAAAATCTCAGCCAAAACGTTTCTTACATGTTATCGTTCTGCCGTTGATATCACACTCCTTTCAGCTGACTCATATACGTATTAATGGTGCAAAGCGTATGAGGAAGAATGCACACACAGCAACACTTTTGAGAAATCCCCATCTCTCCTTACAATATTGAATGAATGCCTGAGAATGTTCCTCAGGAGTCACTCGACGGCGTAAATAATGTAGCATTGGTGTCTCTCTTTTTTTTTTTTCCTCGACAAATACCAACATGCCCTCATCTCAGGGATCTAACATGTCTCACATGTTAACCACCGAAAGACTCTGGATGACTACACCTTGTTTCATAATGCTTGAAAAGTGATTATTCTAAAGGAACAATAATTTACGCAGTGTGTGTCGTGTTTGGATGAAAAAGAAAAAAGAAAGTTTTTTCTTCTCTTCAAAAAAGTTAGAAGGCGAAATGAAGACAAGCCTGAGTGTTCGAAGCAAAAAGAAAAAAAAAAAGAAAATCAGAGTCACATTTAGGATTTACATATCAAATTAATATGAGAATTAGGTTGGAGATGACACATTAGCAAAAAAAGTAAAACTATTTCATTAATGGTGCAAAAGTTCACAAAACTTTCGCTCACCATTTAGAAAAGCAACTACACACACACACCACACACACACACACACACTTGCTTTTTCATCTTTACCTAACATTTTCAGGGCTTTTTTTTGTTGTTTGTTTGTTTTCAGGTCTCAGATTATCACTCATGATTTACACGTGTTTGAGTTTTGTTTAACAGATAAGTCAGCGCCTGAAAAGTCGACCCACGCACTTAACGGACAGATGCATTATTTTGTGGGCTGAGCTCTGACTAGAAATGAAGCCCGTTTCTGTGTGACACAAGAAAAGACAGAGGAAAAAAAGGCTTGCACTGGGTGTTCAACCTGACTTCAATTTATACATTTTAATCAATGCATCTATACTAATACAATCAACAGGCTACTTTTAGAGTGGATTTTAAGCCAAGTTGATTTGTCCACCTTTATTTTTAATTAACAATAATAAGATGTTAAATAGATACAATATGTAACATTCTTGTAGATTTCTAAATACTGAAAAATCACAAGGAAGTTTATCTGTTTAAGATATCTCTTTTTTTATTATTATTTATTAATAACCACGACTCCGTGCATGTTTCTTTTCCCCAAAACACTTCCCAAAAATATGCAATTGGTCAAAAATATATTTTCTACAACTCTCTTCTGTTTTGTACTTCCTCTCCTCATCTCACACTGACTGGAAAGTTGTCAAGCACTAGCTGTCTTGAGATTTTTACACATCTGCACCGCTAATCTAAAGAAGCATCTCACACTTTAACAATCTACACCATAACAGCACAAAACCCAAAGCGCTTGAACTGTATCTGAACCAGACACTTTACAACTTAAACAACTTGACTGTGTTCTCTGGCAGCGGGAGAAACATACAGTGCTTGTCTTTTTAATCTAAGTTGAAGGACAAATGATTGTGAAATGTACAGATGATTAATCTGCCTGGAGTTGACACAAATAATGCACCATAAACGTACACAGATGTTACATGCAGAGCACATTGTACTTTTCCTACAACCAATATTAAGAAATTCCAACCTTTAATGACAAGATTGGAATAATTTCCTTAACTCTAAATTAAAAATCCAACGCTTTCGATTTCAAATGGACATTGGTGCAGCAGTCTTTCACATGTCCAGAGTAATAAAACAATATGGTTGTATTTATTTTTACTGGAAACCTGTTCTCATTAACAAGTGTGAATTAAGTGTTAATATTGAAAATTTTCTGTCCACCTTGGACCGTTATGGGTTTCCTAATAATCCATTAAATTGTCTTGAAAACATTGAGGCTTGGATAACACAACATTTTTTAAGCTTCAATGAATGCAAAACAGACGTTATTATATTCTGGCCGAAAAGTACCTGAGGTAATTTGCTTATTAATTTTGCTTGACTCGGGTCATTCATCAAACATCACATATCAAATTTGGGTGGTAATGATTGACACGGGTTAAAAGTTTTTGTCAAACAGATCAGATCTGATAAGCTAAAAAAAAAAAAAAAGGTTTCTTCCACTTACGGCAAATAGAAAAACTTCAGTCAGTTTTATTTAGGCATAACTTGGAGAGAACAATACACGCCTTTATCTCAACCCGTCTCGACTATTGCTATGAGCTTCAGCCGGTGTCAGTCATGCATCCCTTTCCTGTCGTCAGCTGGTTCAAATCGCTGCTGTTGTCTCTTGACTGATGCACACAGATGCTTTTAGCTGTCTCATAAACCAGGCGGAAATATTCCTTACTGTGGCTCCCAAGCATTTGCTTACTGTTTCCAATTCTCTTTTTAAGAAAAGCATATTTTTTGAATAATATTTGACTCGGTGTGAGTTGACATGCTCTTTTTACTGTCTCTGTTCTGCTGCATGAGTGTTTTATTTCTTGCTTTTAGTTCTTATTTATCCTATTTTTGTAGGACGCTTTGAGAGAACTTGCTGGTTTTTAATTTTGCTTTACAAATAGATCGGATTTGGATTTGAAAGCCGACCTGTCAGAACTGTTCAGTCGGCTCCTCACATCCATGGTTCATGGATTTGCACTTTTTTTTTCATTGGACAGGAGTAAACAAAAGCAAAGAGCCTGCAGTGGAAAAACAAAAACTAAAAAAAAGATGTTCTCTTTATTTTAAGGATTAGATAATGTCTATCCCTATGTTTGTACATTAAAATGTATTGCTTTGCATTGTTGTTCCTCTCATATTAACCAATTATAATCTAAAACAGCATAATGTAAGACTACTGTAGGAAAAAAAAAGCCTTAAGCTAAAATATAATTTCTCACATTAATAGAGACAAGAACAGACAAATTTTCACACTCTGAATTACTAAATTGTGTAGATTTGCGTGTTTTCTGGACTTAGCCTGAAAGACCATAAAACACACAACATTTAACTTGTCAAATGATCACCAGACCTCAATGTTGTTTCTACATAGTGCGTGATGCATCAGACTGGTGGTAATCTGCTGATCTTCAGGTTTTATCACTGTCCTTTCACAAGCAAATTATTGGAAGTATGACAGAAGAGCTTCTGCCTCGCAAGACCTGTTTTTGTACATAATTCTCAGCAGCCAGTGAGCGCAGGTGAGTCAGTAAAATCTTCCTTAAAGTCATCAGCACAGAACAGCTTGCATTCTCGTAGCAATGAGGTAGTTTTTGTTTGGTTGATAGCTTCGTCATTTCTTTTTTTCATTCCACTAAACAGCTTAAACAGCCAAAGCTAATAATAGGCCCAAGAGAAAACCTTCATTAATTTACCATAAAGACAAGGTGTAGAGAAAAACATCCACCCTACTTGTGGTGCACGATGCAAATTAGGCCTACGCACAAATTTTCATGAGATGAAAACTTTACGTTCTCATACTTTTTGTTTATGTAGCAAAATATATTATACCACTGTAAAATTGTGACTTAATTAGTTCTACTCTACGACATGATAAGATGACGCATGACTGCAGATGGATTTACAGTCTGCCACGGTGAAACATCTGTTTTAAACGGGGTTCATCAGTCAGGCCATGAGTGCTGTGGTCTTTAACAAAGGAAGTGGGTAGTGGATCTTAAGAAACAATCATACAAATATCATTAAACATATTTTCCTGCAGCGATGCAAATATCGCTGCATCCCCTGTTTTACTTCAGATGAAGCCACAACTCAAATAAATTTCATACAATTTTTCTAATTTGTTGCACATTTCTTTTAAACAGAGCATTTAAGAACTGTACGGTATTATTTTTCTTATGCTGTAATTTTGCCTTCACTGTACAGCCTCGTTCCTGTTGTTCTGCTTTTATGTTAGTTTGAACCTGCATGCTTCTAGTTTTCTGTTGCTATCTCTGAATTTCCCCACTGCGGGTCAATAAATTTCTATTCTATTCTATCTGTGTTTATATGATTCATAAATAAAAAGGTGTAAAAGCTTAATTTTTCCATCTATAGCTTCAGCAAAAGACAAGTTTATATAACCAGAGAAGACACCCCCTGTTGGTGGCAGAATATAATAACGTGGAGCTAACAGCTCAGAAAAAAGGGGGAACATAAGTATGCAACACTTCTTTAAATGAAGTTCAGTCAGGTGTTTAACGTTGTAGGGAAAAGCAAATTAAAATATGACGCAAACTATTTTACTTAAGAACGGAGCATTCTGGTTTTGTTAAACACACAAGATTACCTTTTTGAAGTTAATAGCATGTCTATTTTTCCAATGAAGTAGAGGAAAAAGCATATAGTACTTTTTTCCACATCCTCTGACTCTTAAAACTGCTTAAATTATTTGACTCCACAGTTTGTGATTTGCTTCCAAACGCTAAATTGCTATTGGTAGTAAATGTCCTCTGGTCCTCTCTCCGAACTAAAGTCAGGGAAAAGGTTGTGACTTTGTGAACGTCACTCTGGTCTACTACGTTGTGTCCTTCATCCAACATTTATCTATGTAGCGCAAGTAATATCATCTGTTTCTACCATAATGGCACATCACTGCAAAAAGCTTGCAATATTTAATGTACAAACATGGGAAGGAAAACTCTGAGATTTGCTACCTAAATCCAAGTTTAACAACAAACAGACCAAGACCCCTGAGTATGGAGTCCAGACTGCACTCAAATTTTACATTTTAAAGTTAATCCCTGCTGTTATTTCGGTAACTTAAGGGTCTTCAGGAATCAGGATTAAAACAAATAGTGAGTTAAACATTAAGTTAAAACTAGCAAAGTTGCAACGGATCCCCTATGAAACAATGTCTGTTGGACAAATGAAGCCAAGTTGGGGACGTTGAGTCATTATGAATCCCATCACTTCTTACAAAAAACATATCTAACATATTATGATGAACAACTCACATCAACTGACAAGCACATGGGTGAAGGACTGGTGAATAGCTAGCAGAGAGAGGACAAAGAGTCCCTACATTAGGCCAACCAATGTCAACCATAAAATTTTCCATATTAGAACATAACAGATGAAGGTGAGGCATTCTGTCCAAAACTTAATCATGCAACACAATAAAGCACATATCAAGGTTTAGCTCAACCTGACTGATATTCTGCCATCTGTCTGATCTAGACAGATGCAAAGAAAAAAAAAATCAGTTTAAAAATACGCCAAAATCACTAAACAATGATGTAGGAGGTCAGAAAAACAATTACGTCAATGTATTTCTACCAAAGTTGGTTATTGAAACCGCAGAATCCTATAGTGTTCTTGGTTGTTTGAACAATACTTCCTAAGTCTAGCGCAGTCTTTTTGACAAAAAAAGAAAAGAAAAGAAACAGGATCTAGCATGAGCCACAGAGCTGGACAGAGACATCAGGAAACGTCATTTAAGTTTGAAGGCAATTATGATGCTGCTGGTCTCTTAGTAAGTAGTTCCCAGATAGTTTGCTGTTTCCCAAGACATGCGTGTCTACTCCCTCACCTTGTCACCTATGTCAGCAGGGCCCTGGCCTTGTATGATTCTCTTGGACCACCTTCAGGATGAAGCTCTAGCTAGAGGATCTCAACGCTGTTCCCTTGGTAACATGCATGTGCGGTGTTGTTTTCATGACCTTAATACGAAGACTTTTCTTCCTAAATAGTCTCAAAGGGTGCCGTTAAAGGGGTTTTCCACATCCTGGTGAACCTTTGTTTTTCTTCTGTTTTACGTGCAACATTCTACTCAATCAAAAGTAAACATCAAAGCGCGGGTTATTCAGGGATATCAACTGAAACTGCAACGCTATAAAATCTGTATGAGTCACTAAGTCTGCTAGCACATCCTCCTCCTAAGTCAACATGATCCTGGCGCTTTTGAGTAGCGACCTGATATGTGCACAGCACAGTCAAACTGGAGCTTAAAAAACTATTTCCTTCAGCCTGCAATCAATCACCACATCCAAGGAGGGGGTGCAATTTGGAGCTGTGCGCCCTTCTTTCCAGCTGAGAGCTCTGCCACCCAGAATCACAGATTCTTATCTGGAAAGAGCCTCTTGTATGGTAGATATGTTACTGGCATGCGGATTGGTAATCAGCAGCTGCTGACAAAAAACAAAGTAAGAAAATGATGTAATGCCTTAGACTGAAACAAGGGCAGTGACCTAACTAAAGCATTGCCAAGACAATAAGGGCATGATGAAGTTGTACTCTGTAACTGGATGAGGAGATTGAAAACTGTCCTACATCAAGTTTTCAAGCATGCCAAGGTGGTGGATACATCAGCTACTTAATGGAGACGCAGGCTCAGGTCGTAGGAGTGCTTTTGTGACTGGTCCAAATCCCCGCTCCGTCTGTGACCATCGTTGTGTCTTTGGGAAAGACACCAGTCAGACTGCCTGAAGACAGGTGTGGCTACAATATAGCTTACCACCATGTGAGTGTGCGTGAATGGTTGCTTTGAATGGTGCCATTATCATATATACATCACCACTGCCTCCGCAATGCATTCCCATGTCTCGCCATTGACCCCAAAATGCTGCCATTATGACAACAAACAGGGTCACTATGGACATTTTGCCTAAACTCAAGCCAGTCAGGGTCCTATTGTTATCACTCCATATTGTGCATGTTTGGAAACCTACTGTGTCCTGAAGACAGTCAGGATTATGCTGTGGCAAAGGCCTCAAAATCAAAAGATTGTTTTGTAATGTCCTAATTTGTGGGACCTTCACGCTTTATTTCTAGCATGGCTGTTCAAACTGCATATTTACCCATCAGGTCATGTTGAAGCTACTCTTGTGATTATCTCTGCCTGAAAATGTCAACCTGCAAAGTCTTGACATTTACCAAAGTTATGATACACCTGTATGTTAGATGCACAGCAACGGCAGCACGGGTGGAGAGGACACATCCTTTTCGACAGTAAACGAACTCTTGCTGGTGAGAAGAAGACTCCTGTAAAAATAGCTGGTTGGCTGGTAAACAAACCGGCCTCAAAAAGGAAGTGAGAGGTTTAATATCAGTGAGAGGCTGAGGCAGCAGAGCACAGGGAAAATCCAGAATCGATATGTTTCAGTTCTCAGTGTGGCCGACTGCAGCATATTTACATTTCACTGAGGTTTGTATACAATTCACCACACAACAGCAGACAATATAAGACTTACAATAACAATGAGTGAAGCTGAAAGTATGGCCAATATTCAATGTAAATAAAGCAATGAATCCAGTTAGTGCAAACAGCTCTGATATGAAGGTGATATTGTTAACATAGCCTGATTCATTTTTTGTTTGTTTTTTTTTTTGTTGTTTTGTTTTGGTTTTTTTTGGTTGACTGACTTGAACTCAATCTTTACCAGAATCGGCCAAACATTTAAAAGGTTCGAAAGGAATTGAGTCAGAAACAGAAAACATTTCTCTTACAAAAGTTCTGCTGATTCAACCGCCTTCCATCTCTCTGCGTGTGTGTGTGTGTGTGTTGGCTTTTACAACATCATCCAACTTCTCCTTTCCCCCCCCTCTCATCATATTGGCATCTGTGCTTTCGCAAGCGAAGGTAAAAACACACGGCTCGGAGGCAGAACGGATGTTCTTCTTGGAGTGACTGTTTCAACAGCCCACTTGTGTTGCTCGTGCAAAATTTGGATTCTGCCCTGAGTGACTGTGAGAGTAGCAGAATGTTTCGTGTGCACCCTCCGGTTTTTGTGACTTGTTTCAGGTATCTGTGACTCCTGCAAAGTCGCTGTAATCACCTGGAACAAGTGCAATAATGTCACCGCATGTGGCAACTCAGTATGAGACGGCATGAGTTTTCCATTGCATAATGATCTACAGTAAAATACTACAGATTTACAAAATCATCGTATTTAAAGAAAAAAATATTTAGAAACATACAATATGATGGAATAGCTTTCATTTTACAAAACAAGTTCGATGGTTGTTACTGCAGCTTGAATAACCAAATATTATGTTGGCTTCAATATTTAACAGTTATGTCAACTATTATTGTAAGTTAAGCAAAAATGTCTCCTTTTTGCCATTTTATTAAATTGGAGGCGGTTTAAGTTTCCAAGTCATGATTGTGTCTTTCATAATTGCAAATGTCTTCAGTTACGTCTCTTATAAGAATATGCGACATCATTATTTCATAATAATTTTTATGCTGCTTCAGTGTGACATAAGAAAAAGTAATAAACGTAGGAATCAGAGCATGCTGGTGCATGTGGTTTGGAAGGTACTTCATATCAGGCAGGATATGGTAAGGCTTTAAGATGTTTTACTGAAACACCTTCACACCCACTATAAAGGAGAAAAAAAACAACAACCTCAGAACGATCCGTGGCTTATTTTCTGATACACAGACTCTTGTGCTGCTGCAACAGACTTAAACGAACCCAAACAAAGTCATGAAGTGATGGTGGTAATGAGGAGACACGACAAAAAACAATTTCCTCCGCACGGGAGAGGAGCCAAGCAGAGCAACGTCAATATCGCAGCGAACGTGAGCCCTGAAATGCATCACATAAAAGTACACAACTGAGAATGTCAAAATTACAGGGAGGAGGTGAAATCTAGAGATGAAAACATGACTGATATCTGCATGCCTGAGTGTCATTTGAATTTTAGTTTCAGGAGGTTGAGCCCATCCAAATATGGACCAAAAATGGTGCAGGAAGACCTTATTCACCCTGATGACAGATACAGTAAGAGTAGTGAGATCATCTAAATAATTTCCACTGATACGTTTCAAATCCAAGCTGTGTCACACAGATGATCGTGTAGTTATAAAGTGCAAGGGAGGAGAAAAAAATTCAATAGAAAATAGAAGTCAGAAAGTGTTTGATGTATCAACACAGATATGAGTGGTTGTGTTTCCTGTCAGAAATGAAGTTGTCAGGAACGTAAAAAAAAGGGGGAAAAATATTTTCACAAATAAAAAACTTTGGTGCACTAAGAAAATCTCCTGGGAAACTAAAAAAATAACATTTTTTCCCCAGTCCGTGAAAGTCAAAATCAAAACTATTTTTTCGCCAAATGGTGTGGAAGTAGTTACCGAAGAGAGAATATTGAAGTTTAGCCTAGCTAGGTTCAGTATCAGTGAGTTGTGTAAGATGAAGCCAGTGGAAGCACAGAGAAGTAAGAAGCTATTTCAAAGGAAATTATATTTTCTGTGACACCTCATACCATGCCTGTGGCTCATTCAGGCTGAAAGAGAAAACCAGATTTTGAACAGATAACAGGAAGGCTGAACAGCGTATGACAAACTTGCATTGTTTCGTCCTTTTGAGCTTTCCGTCTCTTTCAGCTATGAAACATGTCGAATCTAGAAACATTTGCAGACTTTAGGACATCTCAGAGATAAGATAAAGAAGGTACTTCTCTAGAGAATGCACAGACTGTCATTTATAAGAACTAGCCATGCTAACTGCTAATAAATGATGCTGAAGGCAGTTTGAAATGTTAACTCCAAACTCATTTCTCTATTTCTGAAATATTAAGCATAGAGATGTAATTTCATAAATGTAATAAAAGGAGAATTTTGTCACCGTTGCTATAGAAATCCGAAAATTTTCAGTAGGCAGTACAAAAACTGAAGATGTCAAATTGGTCACAAACATCTGACCATCTCTAAGATGACAAAAGTAGATAAATAAATGAAATTAGTACCTCTGCAACTCATTTATATTATTTTCCACCAGTCCAAAAGAAGTGCGACGCTCCAACTAAGGAAGTAAAGTATTGATCCAGCTGAGATTATTAAGTAAGTCAAAGTCAATATGCCTTATTAATCATACGTTCATTTAAAACATAAAAATGTATAAAGAAAGACAAAACGGATTGGGGAGAAAAAGACAATAGCATCAACGCATAATAAAGCTGAGAGGTAATTATTAGTTTTATGAGTGATTTGACCGAATATGAAATGTATTAATTTTTGTGTTATTGTTATCTTTAAATTTAAACAGTTGTGTAAATCTCTTTGTTTGGGTTCCCGCAGACCTTGCTCTTGTTTACATGCAAGTCTGACCTTATCAAAACCCAAATTGTGCTGAGTTGGTAACTCCTCCCTTTGCCACAAACTGCACATTGTACAAAGGTGATAATATGGAAATAAAGAGCAGACTTCTAAAAAAAAAAAAAAACACTCTGACATTTGACAATGTGTCAAGCATCACAGAATCAAAACAGATGTAGAATTAGAAGACTTTAAAAGCAAGAACAACTAAAGTCAATTACAAAAACAAGAAAAAAATCAAGAGGAGAGAAATTTAAGAGAAAAAATAAGGGAGAGTGAGAGAGGAAAAAAAAAAACATGAACGGCACAGTGATGAGGCTAAAACAGGGCCTTTGTTATGGTTCCTGAAAAGTTGACGTCTTACAGATGCGAGGTTTCAGCTCGATTTCAAAACATCTGTGCTGAGTGAGCCTTTGCATGCATGTCTTCGCATGCAGTGACGGCGGTGATTAGCTTAAACAAAGCAAGAAATCTTGTCATGTGTCTCAAAACAGTGGATAAACAGTCTCTGATTTGAATGTGTAAATGTCAGGCGGGACAGATGATGAGCGGAGAGGGAACAAACTCCTTCACACACCCATGTGCATGCAAATACATACTTGCGCTGCTCAGCACGCACACACACACACACACACAGGCACTTTTTGAACTTTTACTTTAAGTCTACAAACTAGCATTAAGACTTCATCTGCTTTTATGTTTACACTAAAGGCCATCTGATACATACAAAGAAAACCCCTCTCTGCACACAGTGCTCGGAAGAGCTGCTCTGAACATAATTCTCAAATGTAAAATATACATTAAAAGAACAGCAAAACTCACCCAAAATTTCAATATTTCAGGTTTATATTTCTGCAAAGACCAAGTAACAGGCTTGTGAAGGCCTACTTCACACATATATTGCATGAACACACTAACAAAAGCATGCATGCACAGTCGTACACTTCCAATACACCCACACTACTACAGTTGTGCATGCTATCTGAGCCCTGCAGATAGAAATATAAGATCCCACACGTCAGCAAACATGCATTTTCACAACACAAATGTGAACAAATTCAGGGCGAAAACACCAGCTATATTTAGAAAATGCTACTTTAATGAGTAACATTATTTTTCTTATTTTTTTGTAGTCATTCTGTGCTTCAAGCATAGGAAGCAGCAAGTAAACACACCTGCTCTACAGAAAAGGATTCACTGCTAAATTCAAACAAAAGAAAATCAAGAAAATACTGAAATGATATAATTAAATATACAAAAACAATAGAACAAATGCTCTTATTATTAACACATAAAAAAATATATAGAGAGACAGAAATACACATGAAAGATTGAAGACAAGTGAATACTAATACTGAAATACACATATTACACATATTAGTAATTTGATCTCTGCAACACATATGTGAAACACACATACACACACGCACACACACGCCAACACATCCAAAAAGCTGTGTGTACTCAGCAGAGAAAAGAGTAAAAAATGCTGTGTGTGCAGGATGGAGCACACACACATAAAATGTCACAAATAAAAGCAAATGTTTACTCATCTCAAAAACAAGTTAGCAGTTGCAGTATTAATGCAGATGTTAATTACATATATGTAGACAGGCATGTACACACGCAGGCAGAAACACACATTGCTGTGGCTGGAATATTGCGAGATGCAAAAGCCACAACAAGCAGAGATACTCGAGTACAAAACAAACAAAACACATAATAGTTTTCTTTTTGTTTATGCTCTTGTACATAAATTTTAGAAATTCAAAAAAAAAAAAAAACCCAAACAAATAATGACAGATTGTAGTTACATGGGAAAGCACTGAGCTGTGCAAAGATGCAAGGAGACGGTTTAACAGCCGCCGATATCAGCAAGCTGATGCCACCCACGGCCCCAACGATGCCTTTCTGACACTGAGTGAACATGTTTATATTTACTTATTTTCTCATTTTAGGTCAGGGAGTGACATTTAATGCCTTTTCAGAAAAACTTTTCTGACAGCCAAAAAAACGCAGCAAGAATTAGGAGAAGGGGCTAAATACAGCAACAGGGAGCAGCAGATGCCTCAAAAGTTTCCAAATGTCACCTAAAGTCTGTCTGTTCACCACAGCTTGATATTTATTCATTTAGGAATAAAATTTGGATTAATATTAAAGGCAGAATTTGACTTGCAGCAACGAATTAGTCAGAGGTGCGGAGACACAGAAGCAACAGCCTGTGTTTGACACATAATTACCAAAAGACTTAAACTCCAGATGTGAACTAAATGATCCAGTCAGCAGTGAAATTACATTTTATTTTATTCCACACTCTGTAGACAGAGCAGGGCGAAAACTATTGAACGTGTTATTTTGAAACTTTGGGTTTGTCATCAAGCTGAAAGGCATTTTCATTCAGGCATGTAAGGCTGGAGACGAGGTGCCGCAAAAAAAGAAGAGACAAGGAAAGGAAAGAAAAGAAAAAAAAAGCCTGCATTCAGATAAAACGTCAAAAGAAAAGTAGTGACTCAAACTGTGTATTAGGATGACTGTGATCATTCAAAAATTTAACTCTTTGTAGCCAGCAGCAGGATTTTCAACTTGAACCACTTGAGCAGTGAAACACCACGAGAACATGACAATATTCAAGCCACTATCACTTCAGATTTTTCTTTTTTACTTTTCCTCTTCACTGTTTTCTCTCTCTCTGTCTTGTTCTTTTTTTTTTTAAGCCTGCATTTGTTGTTGCTGAAAAGGTTAAACGATTTTTTTTTTTTTTTTTTTCCAGTCGAAACTGAGTGGGTTGTCAGAGAACCGAACATTTCACAAGGCAAATTTCCCCTGGTGCTCTGGTAATATTATCACTCCAAAGCATCACGGTTTCAGAATGACTTATGGATTTATTTATAAGAAGAAAACAAGTCTGACACCAATTAAAACAAAAATACAGCCACATGCCACAGTTTATACATCAGTGTGACCAGCATAAATTAAATATCACGTTAGGTTTTTGGCAGTTTTGCAATTTCAAAGCCGATTCCTTTAACTGTTCTTGTTGTATCAATTTTTTTTTTTTTTATTCGCAAACTACAATTTAAATGCCGCCTCCGAAACACTTTAACAATAGAACAAAAAGGCTCATGCCTCCCTATATGAGATAAATGTCAATGCACAGCAACACCTCTATAAATGCACCTCAAAATAGAAATAATCATTTGCAAACATTTAACATCCCTCCTACTACCGCCGAAAAACTTTATATGTCACCTTCAAAAGTTCATCGAACAAAGTAATTCTCGATCTGATTCAGAGTTTCACTATTACTACAAAGTTTTATTTATCGAAAAACACAAACCCAACGCAAACAAACCACACTTTTCGCACCGGGTCGGACTTCCATAATTACTTGGCATTATTTCTTTACTTGACAATCGATTCTTTGGTTTGATCTGTCACACTCTGGCACTCGGAGAAACCTTCAGGGCCCTGTGTCTGACAGGAGCTTTATAAGAGAGAGAGAGAAAAAAAAAAAAAGAAAACAGAAAAGCTACCGGCTACAATTTTTTAGCGTCAGCCGAAAGCAGAAAGCCAAAAGTCAAATCAGAACCAAGGTGGACAATTTTTCCCGAGACGGCAGAGACTGGATTTGTCTCGGTGGGACGTAAACAGCTGCCGCCGGGGAGGGGGGGACGACCGTCAAACCCGAGCCGATCTGCAGGGCGCACCTGAAAAACGTGACACCGTCCGACTTGACTGTGTCACCTAAAAATACAAAGGGGGGAGACAGAGCGGCTTTACTCTGCGTCTTTTTTACTATCGCAATTAGTCAGAAAGCAAGAGAGAAGACGCAGAGGCTGGGGCTTTGATGCGATCAGGCGCAGCGTGTTTCAAAAAGTGAAAAGGAAGCCGAGAGGATGAGCGGCTGGAGGGTAGAGCAGCAGAAATCTGCCTTTTCCTTTTCCCCTGCCGCGTGTGTTTTGACATTAAAAAAAGGAGAAGGAAGGTATATAAAAAAAAAGGCAGAACAAAAGAGTTGGATGGATTAAAAATGCGAGCTTCAGAGGAGAGTGAAGACATAAACAAATAGGGGAAGTTTGAAATTTAATAGGACGGTTTAAATGATCAAAAACAGACTTAAAACCAATCTAGTTGAAGTTTAAGATGTAAGCACAAATTAGCTTTCATGTATTTTTGCATTGGTGATAATTTAAGATGGAAGTGAAAGGGTAAAATAATAGAGAGACTGTAAACAAAGAAAGCAAGAATTAGAAAGAAAAAAAAAATGTCAGCACACCGAGTCGAATTGTGACGCTTCTGGACGCACACAGCAAGAAAGAAAAAAAATATGTTCCGTCATAAATCAAGCTTTAGACGCAACAGTCATAGTTTACATTTCAGTTTTAAGCACAGGTTTCTAAACGACGGGCTCAGTCTGAATCATGTCACCTTTAATGCCTCGTCGATCAAAGCAAGCTTCTCTTTTTGATTCGGTTTCAGAGCAGGTGGAGAAAAAATAAAGAAAAGATGTGCTTTTCTTTCCCTCCCGGTCGTGCTCCTCTGTGTGCTTTTTTTTTTTTTTTGTCTCACCAGAATTGAGAGAAAAGTGAAAGAAAAAAGTAAAACAAAAAAAAGAGGTGTGTGAAAAAAAAGAGAGAAGACAAAGTGACACACAGAGAGACATGTTGGTTAGGCTGTGGTGCGTGTCGACCTGCCTCGGAGCTGACAGAGCAGGGATATGTGGGAGGCTGCACAGACGCACACTAAAAGTCCCTGGGAGAGCTGTGGCCTAAAAAAAAAAAGAAAAAAAAAACGGCCGACTCCATTTTGAAGTGAGATGTGAAAATGACACCACCATCTGTTCGAAGTATTGAAGTGGTGAGAAGAGCAAGGCCTCACACACCACTGCACAAGAAAAACTCTCTGCTTACTTCACATCACTCCCGAGTAATCCCTGATGCTCAAAAATGTATCTAATAAATTGTGATTTACTTATTTATTTATTTTTTACAGACCTGCACCGGATGACCCGGGTGAGGTCATGTGGTATTATGGATTAAATCAAGTGGTTTGAACTTTACTCATCGTGACTAATAACGCAACCTGCCCGTCTGCAGCTGGCGTAAAACAAGGCGCAGATCGAGAGTTGAGCTCGGAAAAACTATGTGGAGAAAGTGAATGAGTAACACTCTCATCCACCTCAAAAAGAAAGAAAGAAAAAAAAAAAGACACACTTTACAATCAAGGTGCTCAACACCAAGTCATGTGATTCATGTGTTTTTAACAGGAGGTCTTTGGATAATAAATATGTGTAAAGGGAAACTGATCAGCCCTTCTGCATAACACCATACAGCTCTCAAAAATCAAGGAAACAAACTTTATATAATTCAATTACGTGCTGTGCTGAACAGAGCATCAGACTGCTTTAACCTTATTACGTTTCCTTATGTTACAACCACAAACCGCAACACACTTTATTGGAATGCACCAATTTAAAAGCCGTGTATCGTTGTGAAGTAGAAATGTTTTATGATTTTTCAATTAAAAAATTGAAAAAGAAAAGAAAAATAGCGTAGCCTTTAGCCCCTTGGTACTCCGATAGCACAAAATAAAAATCCAGTGCAAACAAATTGCTTTGAAAAGTCACCAAACTGGTAAAAAAAAAAAAAAATAGTCAACATATGTGTAATTTTAGGAATAAGTATATATCCAGCTGTTCTTTGAAGTCGTCAGAAGTTTGTTAGGGAACAAACGGCATCAAGGAGAACAAAGAACGCAGCAGGCAGGTCAGGGACGAGGCTTAAAACAAGGCTCAACAAAAAAAATTACTCTCAACGGTGGAACATATTAATGAGCATCCATCATCTGAAAATAAAGAGCGTGGTAAAAGTGAACGCAAAAACCATGAAATCAACCAGACTTAGAAAAGCAGCCAAGAGAGCCATGCTAATGGTGGGGGAGCTGCACAGAGCAGCAGCTCAGGTGGGAGAATCTGCTAAGCCAAACATTTAGAGCACGTCTGCTCCGTTAACGTTGCCACATCAGCAACGGTCTGGAAGCAAGGGAACAAAATTGAACCCAAACAGCAGCTTTTGGCTTCTTTTAAAAGAACTAAACAAAAACAGATACAGTGTGGGAATAAAATGGCCTCACTAGGACTGACAATATAGACAGGATGAGAATTTCATGCTGTCACTTCTTTCCAAAATCTACTAAATTTTAAATCTTCAGCTGCGACATTCTGAAGTCATGTAGAATATCCTCCTATTGCTCTAAATATGTTGGTCTTTCAGTTGGTCAGCCGTGCAGACCAGCATCATGCTTCATGTCATTTTGACTAAGGACTTATTGTCTGGAACCTAAAGAGAGCGAAAAGGGCAGGTCATAATGGAGCCCGGATGTGATGTGCTGCTTTTGTTGCTGATGAGTCAGTATCACATGAAATTCTGAAATGTCATGTCGCAGGTATCCAGCTTAGTGTTATGCAACATTAATTAAAATGTGCACTTGCATAAGCGCAGAGGAGGGGGGGAGAAGCAAGCAGGTCAATTCATCACATCCTCGTCCGATGGGCGCTTTGGTTTTCTGGGGATTTTCAAAGGACATTAAACTCCCATCAAGCCGGGGCGAGCGCACGTTCAGGCTTACAAGAAACGGCCGACAACCTGTGCAGCTACCAGATCCACCTGCTGAAATCACAAGAGATTTCACACATGACTGATCACCAGACCGGCCGGCGTTCCCCAGCAACAGGTAACAATGCGGCGACAACAAGCAGAGGTGAGCTCTATTCAAATGCGTGCTGCCTGGCCATGTGACTCGCTCAATTAGTAATAGCTGGTTTTGCTCTGTGTTACTTTCGGTTTGGGACACAAAGGCAACAACAGGTATTCGTGACGCTTGTGCTGTTTCCTGGTTTGCTACAGCCAGAGCATTCAAGGAGTTTGGATTCGGTCATATGTTCGAGATACGAAGTTCTGAGGAAGTGTTTCCCTCCTTACAGATCGATAAATTTCAATATCAGACAAAGAGAAGGTGAGTAAATACAAAAAGAAGTTTACAAATGATTTTTTTTTTTAAAGTAAAAAAAAAAAAAAAGATATCAACACAACCAGGCCCTGTGTGTAAAAGTAATTTGATAAATTATGAATTCCCTAATAAACTACATGCTTTGGCCATAGGTCTGACATGGTATAAAACTGACAAAGCAGTTTATTTAATTATTATTATTTATTTCATTTGTTTACACTTTAAAATTAACATGTCCAATGTTGAAATTAATAAAAGTTTGGAATGAAAAGTAGTAGTTGGAAGAAAAAAAACAATCATGTCATCTATACCTATTTTTTTCTCTCACAAGTCAATTCGGTCCAGCATTAAGCAACTCAGCATCAATCAACCACACTGACTTCCCCGCATTTTTAAAACACAAACAAGCAATACAAAAAAAAACATACATTATCTTTATAACAATACAACACCCTATAGAAGCGATATACTTCATTATTCCTTGACAGCATGCTATGTTTTGTTTTGTTTTGTTAAGAGTAAAAATGGATCTACTCTCTTTGGTTTCTTCATGAACAGAAACAAAGTTCCAAAATTTTAGTTCTGACTTTTTTTTATTATTATTATTTCTGATCTTCTCAAATTATAAATGCAATCTCTTTTAATATATATAGTTTTGTTTTTTTTAAATGTCATCATACTTAAAGTCCAACATGAAGATGAGTGGCAGTGTGATGCCTGAATCTGCTTTGCTGCTTCCGGACCTGGACGATTTAACTGAACCGTTCTGCTCTCTAAAAGAACATTTTAAAAGTGATTGTCCAACCATCGGTTCATGACCGTAAGCTCAGGTGAACTCAGGTTATGAAGCAGAACAACCATAAACATTGTTCTGAGTGGCCTAGTAAAAGTCTGGACTTTAATCTGCTTAAACAGGCCAGTAATGCCACCTGGTAGTTATTGGAAATCTGCTTGACGGCAGATGCTGTCGCCTACAGTCACAACCAGTTGTTAGGGTTAAGGGTCAGTTACTTTTTCAATTAGTTTCAGGTTGAACTGGCTGTTAGATTTTTATTTTTATTTTTTTTACCTTATTAAATAAAAACATGACTTGAAAACTGCTTTTTATATTTATTTAAATAATTGTTGCCTGATATTAATATTAGCTCGATGCACTTAAGTGTCAAAAGAAAAATCGGAAGGAAACTATACAGGGACCAATTTTTACGTCACTGCAAAACACAGTTTGTGTTTATGAAATTATATGACATAGCCACCTCTTAATTCATTATGATTCACAAATCGTTCATCTTAACAGAAGAGTTTTCAACTAACATGTCTTCCTTGACATGAGGTAGTCAAATAAAAATCGATGTGAGCATCTGTTAATATTGAAAATACCGAGAAGAAAACGTTATGAATCATTTCATCCAAACTGTGCTCAGATCAGAATACGGTCAGGCTGCTCAGACATAAAATGACTGGAAAGGGAACCGCAACCGAAGGCACAATGTGTGGTTTCCATCAGATAGCTTGTAGTGAACAGCTTTGTCTTCCAATGAAAGGACAGGAAGTCATTTTGAAAGACAGGAAGGCTGCGCTCACGTGTCATTCAGTGAAATCGTGAAAGCAGCCATAGGCAGAGAGGATATCTTGGAGAAATAATCATAAAAATAACAAGCCTGCTTTAAGTGTGAGTCGTGAAAACACTGTCATCTTTGTGGAAAAGCTTTTTTTGTTTTGTTTGTGTTTAATCAGAGATCTATATCTGACGTAGAGCCGGTTGCAAAAGAAGTGACCCGCGTTGTAGCGACTGAAATCTATTCCCGGGTTACATTGAAATACGGCGAATTAAATTATCCAAAAGAAAACAAAACTACCAACTGTTTCCAAGCTCAGAGTTTACAGAAGAGCGTCCTACATACTCCCACTCTCTTCACTATATGCAAAGTCTAAAGGATCCCGAAATGATTGAGCCTGCAGCCTGTTTGCACCCACCTGTGAGGAATTCATTTACAAAAAGAGCCGATTTAAACAAATTTTCAGATAATGAAACTTTTCTTTCCATGTCCATTTCAACAAACAGGGTGACAACTTTCCGCCAACCCCAGAGCAATTGTTAATTACATTTACATATACAAATACTTATTTAATCACATAAAGTGCAGAAAGAATTTACATTTCAAATTGAATTCTTGATTTTTTTTTTTTGGGGGGGGAAATATCAATATCTACGGTGAAAAAAATAAAAATAAAAAATCCTCAAAGTTCTCTGTGTCAGAAAGGTTTCAATCTTAGCTGAGTCACACTGATATCCACAAATGATGCCAAGGCGGATAAATTACACCACTTTACCTCACTCTCTTAAAACCTCTGCAGTAGAAAACATCATAAAGTCATGGAAGCAGAGTCATCAGGAGGAAAACAGTCAAACCTCCCAACAAATGTCATCATGCCCATCTTAAAGTCATAACATTTTATGCCAAAACCTACCTCGAATCAATTAGGTCCTGAGTAGAAACAAATGCAAGAAGAAATATATTTTTAAAAAAAGTCAATTTAAAGAGCTGTGCTTGAACAACCTTGAGAAACTCGAAACTACAAGGTAGGAAACGTTAATATTATTCACATGTGTGCTGCTGAAACACATAAAACTGACTTGAGTAGTTAATGGTGTGAACGGAAAAAGTACATCCATCACATCGAGTAATCTTATAATATTCACGAGTCTTAAATTTTCCATTGTTTACCAGTGACTTTGCATTATGAACATTTTCCACATGACATTCGATCCCTTTTACGCTCCTCGCAGAACGCTAATGTTTCTTTAGCAAAACGAATCACATCCATAAAAGCACGTGTGTATTAATGTTAATGCTTAAATGCTTTTTTTAATTTTTTTTTTTTATGATAAAATCAGACTAAAAAGCTGCTCAGTATGAGGAACTGCAGTCACGGCAAAATAAACTCATTCTGCAATCGACAATAATTGTTAGCTTGTTACGTCTGGAGTCTCACGCAGTCTTGCTCTCCATACAACAATGTAATGAACCATCCGGATGGAGCCACTTCTCACACCTGAGACAGGCCTCAGTCACATCCATCCCTCTGCTCACAGACAGCAACAACATGACGACAAAGAAGGAGAAGAAGAAGAAAGAGAAGAGTGGTCAGGACGAAGGTTACCTGCAACAGATTTTGTGGTTGCAAAACTCAATAAAAACGCAATAGGATGTTTTTCTAATAGTGCTGCTTCAGCTGACGTCAGAACTGTGCCAACGCATCAGCAAAACACCAGCTACAAATTTCAAAGTTCCTTTGATCTGAAGTCAGGCTTCTGGTTTTGCATCTTTAACTTCAATATGAAAGCATAAATACAAATTTATTAGGGTTTTTTTTACCCACTAAAGGATAGAAACCTCTTCCTTTGGATAGACTGGTGAGAGCTTTTAACCATAAACATGTTTCTTTTAAAAAAAAGGCAGATATTCTTTATTTTTGCAAAAGTATTTATCAAAGATAAATAAGTGTTTTAATATCATTACTACTAGAACATTTTGGAAAACATTTAAACAATTGTGTGAATGAAATGATATCATCACTGCACACAAACAAAACCTTATGTACTTTTGGTCCAGTTTCTTGTGTAAATAGTACACTTGAAATAGGACAAAACTAACTTACAATAACTTTTCAGCAAGATATAGGAGCTTGTTTTAAGTTAATAATTCCTTAATGTTGATTTTTAAAAAACTACTGGTTCCACTGGTGGATTATTTAACTTATAACATGGGAATAATGTGTTGTTGGAAAAAATCTACACCACTTTTTATAATCAACATTAATGACATATTTACTCAAAATGAGCTCTACTGAAAAGTTTTCTTGCACAACACTTGTGTCTTATTTCAAGTGTACCAAGATGTTTGCTCTAGAAACCAGACCAAAAATACACGGTAAGACTTTGTCTTTTTGCAGTAATGAAACTGCTGCGTTTCTTTCCTTGATGTCATTGTGCCGTTAGAAAGTCACGACAAATTGATGCGCAGGTACAGAAATAATCCATCATCATCATCATCATCATCATCATCATCATCATCATCATCACTTTAACATGAAGAATTTGCACAAAAGTTGAAAAGCCTCAAAGATCCCTCTTTGCACGGACACACATCAGACGTGTTGCAGCGTCTGTCGGCATGGAGACCGCTCTATCTGGTTAGGTGGGTGGTAAGGCTTGAGCCTTGCCCTTAGATTTCTGCTATTTTTTTTTTTTTCCCCCTCCCCTCCCTTTTCATAACATATGTGTGTGTGTCTACTTGGCCTCTGCATCGCAGAGCAGTGTGTGCACATCTGCGCGTCTGTGTGTTGGTGGCAAGCAGACGTCTAGCTGTCCTGATGTGAAACACTGCTGGCCTCCCACGGTCTAGGAGAAGAGACAACCACGAGTGGGACATGTCTCGACAACAAACACACACCACACAGTTTATGCAGTTGATAAGAAAGTGGTGGTGAGTTCTTTAATCTTCTTTTTTTCTCTCTTCCTCTCATTTTCAGTGTCCAACCACCCATGACATGTCTACATGAGATAATCTCACTGCTCTCTGACAAAACAGTGAGATCATTTCAACTTATTTTAAACTTAATCAAACTAGACTCACGTTTAGCAAGGTCAAACTGATTATTTACTGTGAATTTTTTTTTGTTGTTTTGCTTTGTTTGTAATTATAAGTTTACACCGTAGTTTGAAAACTTTTGATGATTTTTTTTTTTTTTTTTTTTTCTGGCAATGAGGTGAAAGGATGCAGATTATCTCAGTGGATCAACATAAAAAGAAAAAGACAAACATTTTCCTGACTTGTATTCGCCTCAACACATTTTAAATAGATTACTTGTGTAACGTGAATGTGGCAAAATGAAGAAATCACAAGATCCCACTGTATCTACACATCCTGAATCCACCAAACTCCCTAATCCGAGCACAAACCAACCCACAGACATCAGAGCTGTAAAGAGGGAGACTTTTATCCACTGTGACGGATAAAAGTCTCCCTCTCACTGCTACAGTATTCATCCTGTTACACATCGTTTCTTTTGTTGCTTTTGTTATCACCCTTCGCTGCTCCAGATTAAGCTCATTCTAACATCAAATGAAGAGAACCCGAATAACTAGACAATGCAGTTTTCAAACTAAAATTTTACACATTAAGAGAAAAATGCTGTACAAACAAAACTGTTACTGTGTTACAAAAGCTTCATCCCTTCTTAAATCATGGTTTGACTGTCATTAACAGATTTTTTTTTTGGTTTGGTTTCCTTATTCGCACCCAGGCTGGAGTCCTGTCAGATGTGTACAATCAAGAAATGATATAAATAGGACCTGTCTGCAGCTAAGTTAAAAGATCTGCAGTGACACTCAACAACAGGTCAAAATCAGATTTATAAACATCTATCAGTCTGGAAAAAAAGGCTTAAAAATAATTTCTAGGCCTTTGAGATTCAAGTCAACAGCAACAAGAGTCTATATCCACGCAGATAAAACCTTTTCCGAAGTGGCTGGACGACCAAAATTCATCAATTTGCGACTGTGGTTAAAACTGTCCAGAGAAGCTGAATTAGAATCATTCTGCATAAAAAAGAGGCATCCGAAATTCCTCCCATGAAAATCTGTAAAAGACTAATTAGTACAAAAAACAAAATGCAAACCCAAAAAGCTTTTTCCAAAAAGAGAGCATGCTCATGGGCCCTTTGGCCAAATCAACACTTTGTTCTACTACCCATGAATAATGAGAAGCGCAAAAACACAACAACGTAAGTTTGTGATGAGCAGGACTGATTAGAAATTTGCATTTGACAAATTTCACATGCCTCACACTGTGAAAGCTACAAGCTACACGTGCATAAATTAGCAGATTTGCAGCAAAGGCTCTATTTTCCCACGATATAATCGGTGATTAGGCAATTTCAGGCTTAAAATAAAACGTTTTGAATACTAATAACTCACTGAAAGCCAGGGTTGAGTTCTCAGGTATCAAAGGAGGAGATGTACACTTCACTAAATGTTTGCTTTTTTCTGGTTTGATGGAGAATACATTTTATGTTGACATAATGTACAAAATCTTTTCTGCTTTGCCAATATGTCAAAAAAAAAAGTTTGACATTTCGCCACTGTACAACACCAAATTTCTCTTGACATTTTATGTAATAGATCCACGTCCATGTAGCACATAAATGAAGGACAAGAAACACACCAGCAATTTATGTCCAATCACATTCATCTGTTAAAAAACCCCCAGTAAAAGTCCGACCTAAATCCAATTGAAAATCTACAGCTGGATTTGAAGTTTGATGAGTGTAGCAGAAACAAAATGGAAACCCTGTGTCATCTCCCATCCATTTTTAATGATAGCATAGTTAGTGTTGGTCTATCAAATAATATCCCAAAATGTCGCACTGGAGTTTATGAAAATGCTCAGGGAATATGAGCAAAAGAAGACATGTTTTCAGTGACCCTTCACGAGTTTATGTCCCTAAAACATCCGTATCCAAAAGGCTTTAAAATGGTCGGCTTTTGTCCTGCGCAGTAATATTTAACGGCTCTTATTCATCAGTGTTTGAATTTGAGGGAAAATTTCATTATCCAACTAGCAACAGTAGAAACGAAATACTGTTTTTGATCAATAAACCTAAAAAAACAACTTAAGTAGGACGGATGAATTTAAAGTGCCAAGCCAGCATGAAAGCTGTACTGCTAATAAAATATTTCAAGAGACAATCAAAAAGGAAAATGGAAGAAATTAAATGTTTTATTAGTGGGTCTACCATCCACTTCAACAGTAAATGGATTAAACATTTTGCTTTTTTATTCCTACCGACCACAGTGTTTATTCTTTCTTTTTTTTTTTTTTTACCAGAGCCACATTCACACGGCTGCACTCACAAATGCACAGTTTGATGCGTTCGACCCGCCTCCAGCTTATACCGTCTGATTCTTTTAGCGGCTCAGACCAAAAAGGTTTCCGCAGTGGATTTCCAGAGGTTTTTTTCGCCTGGAACGCTGCATGTTTTTTCCTTTGTCCACGCTTCAGTTAACGCTAAAACAATAAACCTATACAGTGGTGGCTTTGTGGCGACTTTTCAGACATGAAGACCAGACCAGCAAACCGGGCAAACAATCCTGGAACAAGTGAGCACAGCTTGAGAAAATAAATAGTAACACAGATTCCCTGTTTTATACGGCTTGTGCCGAATAGAAACGCACAAGTGCTTTCTATTTGGTTGAAGAAAAAAACATATATCATTTGATGTCAGTGCCTCTTTTTTATAATTTGTTTACAAGGCTCTTTTAGTTGACTACTTGCTTTTACTTTATTTGGTTTTTCATGTAGCTTTTGCTTCTGTTCGAAGCATTGGGATTAAATAAAAACTCATGTGACTAAGCCTGTCGCAATAAACGATTAATCAATTAATAGTACGATAAATTAAAATGAGCTTGATAATTTCCATTCTGAAGATGATTATTTCTTGAAAGGCAATTTCATTGGAGACTTAATAAGCCATTTTATTTAAGGATTTGGGGAATTTTTGTGGTTTTTATGTCTTTTGTCATTCATAGTTTTTGGTTATTGTGTTTTATTTTGTATATTTAAACTGTCTTCCAATTCCAGTATGAAGTGTCCTTTACAAATTTAAAGAATATTACTCTTTGAGAGGGTGAACTTGCATTGCTCTGCCATTATCATTATATTGTCTTTATATTACATTCGACAATATTACGATTTATCGCAATAATTTCCGGGACAATTTATCATCCAGCAGTAGTTGTTATTGTGAGCGGTTTGGCTGTGAACATTAAAACTTTCCACCTATTGGCTCATTTGCTCTATGTAGGAATGGACATTTATTCTATCAATCATCATTTACCATAAAATATATATATATTGTGATAACAATTTTGATTTTTCATTTGTCTTGAACAATTTCAACTCATTTAAAAAAACCTGACGTTTTAATTACTATTTTCTCCACTGTTTGACGAGAACATCAACATCAGTAAATCTAAAAATATAATTAAATGGGCAAAATATGTGCAGCTCAGTGATATAAACTACTTTTCTTTTAGTAAGCGGCGTCATTAAGAAACCTATTTCAAAGAACAACATTTGTGTTTGAGGCGCTGTGAATGCTGCCAAAGCCATGCAGTTACCTAAAAGAGAATATTTTTTTAAAAATCATAATTTTTATTGTTTTCACAATAAAATTCAAAGTTCATAACACCCGCCTCTAGCTGCGTGTGATTCAGTAAAATCTGATTTGTGATGAGATTAGAGAGAGTCGATGTATCTTTTTTTTCCCTCAGTCTTTCTTGTGCTGAATGCTGCTCTCGGAGATCCCCGTATGTTCACCATGTCTGAAGAGTCACCGCAAAGCCACCGCTGTTTAGGTTGTCGTGTTTTAATTTCACGTGAAGCAGAGACTGAGGGAATAATATGTTGCTGTTAAGGCGGAAGAAATCTCCTCTGGAAACCCAGCACTTAAGCTTGGGACTGACTCAGTCGCTGCTGCGGTCAAAAGCTGTAACTGATTCAGACTTCGTCTTCTTCTCACATTGCACCTAAAACCCACGGAGAGTTCCCCACAAGCTTGGGTGGATGTGCAACAGCAGGAACTGCTTTATTTTTACATTTCCTTTTTTCGTAGAGTTTTGATCAGAGGTTCGCGTCCAGTCACCAAGGACATGAATATAATCGATGTTGGGTCATTACTGATAGATTTGGACCGTTCCAGCTGCAGGATGGAATAAATATACAACAGACATCTTAAGTTCATTTATAAAATAAGTAGTTGGGTGCACAAGTTTGATTATGCATCCAAGTGCCAATATATGCACCTGCACTTGCAATTTGACCACTCTTCTTGGTTAGATAAACTGTCTGCTTTCTGGCATGGACTCAGATTTCAGGCATAGTCCGTAACTTTTCAACAGATTTGGGTTCAGGTTTTTTTACGGAGGACTTTCCCCTGAGTCAACATTTTCTAAACCAGTTTTGATTTTTTGTTTGGATTCCAATTGAGTTATTGTGGCCCGGTTAGTGTTCAACGGACGAAAAAGTGGGATTTTTGATCCTGTAAAACAGTTTTGAGTGCCGCTAATGCAAGACAGCCATCGACCGCTTACGCTCACCTGTGTCGAATGCTGTCGTTTGCAACCAACCAGGACCGTGTTTCAAGGAGAAACTACTGAAACACCTGTTTGGAAGCCAGCTTAACGTCGACACAAACCTGTATGGTCAGTAGTAGACAAGGCCTGAGGTATTTGGCCACAATGGCAGAAAAAAAGTTCAAGGAGACGTAGGAACGCTGTACCAAGTGTGCACGGTGGTGGTAGTATCATTCTATAGCAACTCCTATCTCCAAATGTTTTAACTTTACCTTAATGCAACAGCAAGACTGTTGAAATGAAACGTGGACATTCTGGATGCTCCCACAGCTCTGTCCAAATCAAAGATGGTTTTGGACAAAATAATTGGTAAGCAACTGGAATGGTGTCTTCAAAGCCCGGACACCACACCTATTTGCTTTTAAGCATTGGGTTTTTAAACCGGCTTCCTAAATGGAAACCAACTAATTTCAATAAAAGTTTGACAATCCACCAAAGGAATATTTATGCTGTTGAGGAATACAATTTACTACCCGATTTTTTTATTTTGTATTTTATTCTTGTCACAATGAGGTCAAACTTGATTCCTAAACCATATAAGATGTTTTCTTTACAGTGGAGGCTTTTAATTCAAAAATAAACATAATCCTCTGCAAAAAGGAAAAAAGAAAAAAGTGCACCAGTGTAGAAATTCAGAATTGCGACTGAGATTCAGTGAACTTTATGTGACGCAACGATGGGTGGAGGGTTGGTACTCCAAATGTCTCTTCATAAAAGCCAAACAATGAAACCTTAGGGTGCTAAAGTTCAGTTTTCATCTAAAGTGGCCGATGTGGTTGTTTTAGTGGTTACAGTTTGCAGAGATGCGAGTCCATCGGTCTGTCTGCTCTCACTTACAGGACAGAAACACATTTTTTACTCATCAGCTGACGACTTACTGCACACGTTGCAGAAAATGCATGCTTTAGATTAAGCTAGGAGTAGCTGAGGACGAACTGATCACGGTAATTGTCAAAGGTTGTCTTTGTTTTACTTCGGCGCGGAACGTCAAGGATTTGGTTCCCTGTCGCTCCACAAGCAGCTCAGGTTTGTTTGCACTGCGTCACGACGGTCCGCCATGATGGATGGCAATTAAGCCCTTCATGCTGCCCCACCTACACATCTGTTCAGCTGTTCAAAAAACTCCATAAAAATCACGCTGTTCTCCAGCAGGATTTCCATAGGGAGCAGAAAAAGAGAAATGTGTTGATGCTGTTGAATTGCGCACAATTTTAAACTCTGAGGACTGCTGCTATTGCAAACATCTCCCACGCAATTTCCTGTCTCACCTGCTCATAGCAACACAAAATGAGTTTAGATTTCAGTCTGAAAGTCTCTTAAACGAGCAGCTGGCAACTATTTTAAGGTTTCAAAACATCTATTTGTGTCTAATTCTCAGCTTCTCCAGCAACTGGTGTAGTTAATGCTCCTGGATGACTAGACTTGTCAGCAAACTTTCAAAGACAAAAAAGAAAAAAGAAAAAGAAACTGACTGACATCACACTTTAGGCTTATCTGAAGAGAGTTTCACTAAGAATCTCTGTTTTCATTCCTTTCTCTGTGAGTGGACAGGGTGGTCCTGGCCAGGATTCCCAGTTGGTTAGAGAGATTTTGATCGGACCGATGAATAACGGGACAGTTCTCAGATGAGACGAGGCTCCGCTTTACTGTTGGCACGGCTTGAGATCTGCAAAAGGCCGGAGAGATAAGTGGCAAGGCGATGAGCTGGCGGCCAGTAGTGGATCAACACATAACCTCTTCCCCCGAAATTCGCAGATTGTTTACTTGCACGGCGTCGTGCGACTCGCGGCTAGGAGGGAGCGCCATCTGAAACAGGAATCCGTCACAGATCGGCCGTTTCTGATAAATCAGCAGGCGGGAGGGGCAGGCGCTCAGAGCGTTCCGCGAACACGAACATTTCATCAGCTTTTAAGGTGAACCAACACTTTTTTTTTTGACACTGTCTTCTGAAAAACAAAACTGAAAAAAGGCTTGTGGGTTTCAAACAAGGCTTTACTATTTAAGGAGAGGTGTTTGGCAGGAGGCAAAGATTCTAACAGCAAATGTTTAACATTTTCTCCCCGGGTGCCCACACACTCTTCTCACCTGAACTCTAAACACCTTCTCTGTCTTATCTGCTTCATTTTCTGTCCTTTTCATCTCTCTTGCATGCCTCCTCTGCACCTTTTCAAGTTGGAGCCGCCATTTAAAGGTTTCTTATCTGGTGGCAGCAACATCTAGCTCTTCTGATAGTACTTTAAATGTAGCCTGTGGCTTCAAATGTCAATAAAGGTGGATTTTTTTTTTTTTTTAAATAATGTGAAGAATTAAACAAATCAGGACTGACTGACATTTAGATCATAATCACTTTCCCAACAAGTGTGCACCTCGTAAACACTGCATTGCAGTGTTACACCCATACAACTTTTTACATTGTGTCGCGCTAAAGCCACAAACTTTAATGTCTTTTATTAGGCTTTTAAGGTGACAGACCACTGCAAAGGTGTGCATACTGGTGAAGTGGGAAAAACAAGATTCATGGTTTCATTTGTTTGTTTTTTTTGACAAAAATGTTTCACTAAAATTGAAAAGTATTTTACAAAATTTAAATAAGTGTGCTTCAGTCTGACCTGACCACCCTGAAATAAAATGCAAGAGTACGAAAGCAACTGTCTCCAGAATTAACATATTTAGTATATGGATTTTCCCATCTATTTCAAGTGACAGGAAAACATCATCATCAGTTTAAATGAGTTGTGTGAATTTTTCTATAAGGAAGAAGCAGCCAAGAACTCTGGAGGAACTCCAACGAGAGAATTTATCCGCAAAACAATTACTTGTCACACACTCCACATGTCTGTTCTTGATGGAGGAGTGGCAAGAAAAAAAAATTGTTGAAAGAAACCCATCTCCGTGGTAGAACATAGTAGCGGCAGCATCATGTCCTGGAGAGGCGTTCTTCAACAGAGACAGATCAGCCGGTGACACTTCACACTAAGATTAATAAAGTTAAATTCCATGTCGAGAACATCTGTAAAAAAGTTTTTTCCACAGTCTTGGCACAATTCCTTAATCTGATCTGACAGCACTTGAGTTATTTTTGGGAAGAATGTTGGACAAACAAAACTCTGAAATCCAGATGTGTAAATCTGGCTGAGATGTATCCCAAAAGAATTGCTAATTTATCGTGGCAAAAGGTGATTCTGGAACAGACAATTTTCTTGCAGAAAATAAAATAAAAAAAATTAAATACCTCTATAATTTTGCACTACTTTGAGTCGATCTGTCAATTAAAAATCCCGGCATGGTTGAGATATGTTTGTGAGTTAAACATGACAACATCTGGAAGGTGTAAAGGGTGCTGCGGATGACAACAACTGTCCTGAGGTTTTCACAGAGTAACTGTGCTTTGCTATATTGTGTGTACAAGTAAAAGTCGAAAGACTAACTCGTCTGCAACTGGGAAACAAAGCAGCTTATGAACCGAATTCAACTCACGCACAATTATTCTTTTAGTTAGAGCCACATTTCTGCATATTTTTAAACTCTGGCAGATACAGAAGAAAAAAAATCCCTGTGTGCTGCACACACTATTTACACACTATTTACAGCTGCGTGCAGTATTCAAATTAGTTTTTTTTTTATAAACTGACGTTCAAAGGTCACACTCCTCTTCTGTAAATGCCAAGCTCACAACATGTGGAACATCAGGAAATGCAACTAAACTGCAAAAAGGAAAGTGACATTTCTGTCACAAGAGTCGGGCCAGGTGGTTATTATTTCACTCAGTTCAACGCATGACTTGCGAAGAGGTCTGCTTTAAAAAAAATATATGAACTGCAAAATAATCCGCCTTCATTAATGGATCTCAGATGGACAAACAGCCTAAAGGCGGCTGTTTGTGTAAGCTGTACGTCTTTGGGTCAAAATGTTCCTTTAGTGATTCTAAAAATCATCTAACCTGAGAAAGAAAGTTAAAAACATTTAGTTCAATTTTAGACTTTTAAAATCGGGGTCGCTCTGAAAGCCTGCGTGCATTTTCGAAGGTCTCTGCAGCTGGAAGCGGCAATCTGCGAATAAAATGCAGCTGTTGTCCATTGATGTTTAATGTGTGCTACTTAATTATTGGTTGTAAATTGTTTACTTCAGTTGAATAAAACAAACATTTTCTCACACTCAAAAGAAATGGTTCTCACCAATCAACCCCGATCTGCTGTTCGAAACAGTCGACTGATTTGCTCGCAGATTTGCTCTCCGGCGGTTGAACGGTGATTCAGATTAAATTATGAATGCAAGCGCTGCATTTTTTCTTCTAAATAAATGAAAATGACAAGGACATGACATAAACCCAGCACCAGTCTACTGACTTTAGATCAAAATAAATCAGCTTCCTATTCATATTCAAAACTTTCACCAAAGTAGACATGGACACAAAGGCAATGTCCACCCTGTATCCACTTAGCTATCGTTTAGGTAACGATCCCAAAGTGTGGTCCCACAGTTTTTATTGAGATCTGATTTTTTATTTTTTTTATTTTTTAGAGTGGCTGTTAGCATAAATTTAATCCAGCCATCATCAGAATCCAGAGTGAATAGTCTAGATTAGCCGGAGCCGCGCACACGGAGCACTTTTCAAAAACCTACCGTATGACTAGCTACGTAAACAGTATCTGCTGTAATATTTAACCATGTTGTTGTGGAAAGACTTGATTTTTTTAGTAACAGGAAATCTGTAGCCTACAGAGTGCGAATAAAGAGAAACAGCTGAAACAATGAATGCATGCTTTTAGGCAACGGAGGCGCAAATGCAACATCTGTCATGCTTGTTTCGTCCGTCGTCTACAACTTCCTGTCTCCGCCGGCTCAAAAATGTTAAAACCGTCACATGCAGTTATGTAAAAATCATAAGTGAGGTGACGTGACCCGTAAGACTGAGGCCACTTTAAAAAACATCTGTTTGGAGCATGTGTGAAGACGACAAGGACATGGCATGAGAAACAAATCTGAAGTGTTAGGACTCATCCATGCGTTTATCTTTAGTCGCATTGTTTATTGCAACAGCGTCTTCACAGGTCTGTCCAACAAATCAATCAAACAGCTGCAGCTGATCCAGATGCTGCTGCTCGCGTTCTCACTAAAACCAGGAGGATAGAGCACATAACCCCAGTTTTAAAGTCCCTCCACTGGCTCCCTGTAGCTCAGAGAATAGACTTTAAAATACTGTTGTTAGTTTATAAATCACTGAATGGTTTAGCACCACAAAAACGAGGAGAAGCAGCATTCAGCTTCTATGCACCACAAATCTGGAACAAACTTCCAGAAAACTGTAAAACAGCTGA
>CAEGAE010089267.1:0-78653 GCA_903067095.1 Girardinus metallicus | reverse complement strand
CAGACTCTCCCATCATCAATACAAGATCTTGGTGAAAGATTAATGCAACACTGGATGGAAATAAATCTTGTGACACTACAGAAGCTTATTGAAACAATGCCACAGCGAATGCGGGCTGTAATCAAAGCTAAAGGCGACCCAACAAAATATTAGAGAGTGTGACCATTTTTTGGTGGCGACTTTTTTTTTGGCCAGGCAGTGTATATGCATGGACGCCGCCGTGCTAATTACTATGCAAGAAGCCTTGAATGACATACTGCTAAAAATAATGTGCAATCCCAATACAGGAAAATATTTTGAGATTTGTGTTTAATTTACAAGGGAAACCTGTGAAATACATCATCAACAACATAAAAACAACAATAATACAATCTACTACGGACAATCAATCTCTAATCTTATCTAATCTAAACTGTCAGTGTGTGAAGTTACTCATTTTTAGTTTTATGTATGTTGAAATAATTTAGACCAGCGCCTTATTTTGTATGGTTTGTGAAGCTGCAGGCCCAAATTCCATACATCCTTCCATCGCTCCATCCCTCCATCCCACATGTGGCATGCATGTTTCCTCTTCTGGTTGAGCCCAGCCAGCGCTGGAAAATATATCTCCTACCTCAAGATCCAGTCTTGAGGTAGGATCGTTTTCCCTGGTTTAGTTCTGGTTTTTACATGCGCTCCCCACCACCTGTCTTTCTCTGTCGTATCACTCTTCTGAACGGTCTCGGTCTTCAGATGTGTGGTCTTCTTCTGAAGTGGATTCTTGATGTCTGTCTCAGCTTTTGGAGGTCTTAACAGTCTGACTCTTTCAAACTTGTGTCTTGTGAATCTGTTAAGTTGTCTTCAGATGTCATGTCTTCCAAAGGACTTTCCTCTAGCTCTTTGCCACATGTCTTGTCCTCTGACTGTGCGAAGTCCTCCTGTTTCCCTTTCTTTTCCAGCCTTTGGAGGTCTGGAGAGTCTGACTCTTTAACAGTTGTGTTTTGTGAATCTGTTAAGTCATCTTCAAATCTTGTGTCTTCCAACGTCCTGTCTTCTAACTCTTTATCATGTATCTTGTCAACTGACTCTGAAAGATCGTCCTGTTTCTCATTTCCTCTCAGGGTTGAAAGGTCTAGACAGTCTAACTTTTTCACAGCTATGATGTATGATTTTGTTAAGTTATCTTCAGATGTGTTTTCCAAAGTCCTTTCTTTTACCTCTTTATCACACATCTTGTCCTCTGACTCTGAAAATTCTTCTTGTTTCCCGTTTCCTCTCAGCCCTTGGAGGTCTTGAGGGTCTGACTCTTTCACAGTTGGGTTGCGTGAAACTGTTGAATTATCTTGAGATGCTGTGTTTTCCAGAGTTCTATCTTCAAACTCTTTATCACATGTCTTGTCCACTGACTCTGAAAAATCTAATTGCTTCTCATTTTCTCTTTGCCCTTGTAGGTTTTGATGGTCTGAGTCTTTCACAGTTGCTTTGCATGATTCTGTTAAGTTATTTTCAGATGTTGTGTTTTCCATTGTCCTCTCTTGTGATGCTTTATCACTTGCTTTGTCCACTGACTCTGAAAAATCTTCTTTCTCGTTTCCTCTCAGCCCTTGGAGGTCTTGAGGGTCTGACTCTTTCACAGGTGTTTTGCATAAATCTGTTGAGTCAGATGTTGTGTCTTCTAACTCTTCATCACTTGTTTCATCCTCCGACTCTGAAATCTCTTGTTTCTCGTTTTCTCTCTGCCTTTGGAGGTCTTGAGGAAAAGACTCATTTATAGCTGTGCTGTATGATTCTGTTAAGTCATCTTCAGACGTATCTTCCGAAGTACTGTCTTCTGACTCTTCGTCACTTGTCTCGTCCTCCAACTCTGAAATATCAACTTGTTTCTCGTTTTCTCTTAGCCTTTGGCGTTCTTGAGGGTCAGACTCTTTCACAGTTGTGTTGGTTAAACCTGCTAATTCATCTTCAGTTGTCGTTTCTTCTAAAGAGCTGTCTTCCAACTCCTTATCACTTGCCTCATCCTCAGACTCTGAAAAATCCGTTTGTTCCTGGTTTTCTTGAGTAGGAGGCACATATTCCCCTTCAGATAATATTGAATCCAAAGAAATTTGTTTCCATTCTCCTGCTACGTTAGAACGCTCTCCGGTAAACTTCTGATCTTCTGCTGGACGAATTTTATCTTGTATATTTACGGCATTAAAAGACTGAATGTTTCCAAGAATGTTCTCAATGTCTAGTTGGAAGGAAACAAATTCCTTCTTGAGATCATTGAGTTTCAGTACGAGGGAAGATAAGCGTTTTGCCATGTTGTCTTTGTCCCTTTTCTTTAATTTGATCCCAAGTTTTACTGTTGATTTTAAATCCTCTATCTTGTATAGGTAATTTTGCTTGGTCTCCTCCAGCTCTTTGATCATATTGTCTGCCTCTTTGTAATCACGTTCCAGTGCAGTTTGATATGACAGTTCGTTTGTCAGGTCCTGAACCAGTTTTTCTAACTTAGGGTTCAGTTGTGTGAGCCTTTGGCACTCTTTTTTTGCACACCTGTAGTGGTATCTCATGATAGGCACACCAACCAGTTGTTGTTTCAAACTTTCAAGCTTTTGCAAAAGACTATTGTTCCTTTTGTCTAAATGATCCAGGTTTTCATCTTTTACCATGTTTTTGTCATTCAAAGCCGCCAAGTTGAATATTTCCAGTTTGTCCATAATCTCTGTTATGCAGTTTTCTTGAATCTTCATCAAATTTTTGTTACCGTCTGCAGACTTTGTGTACTTATCAAATACTTTAGTTTGATATGAAAGTTGGTCTGTCAAGATGTTAATATGATTTTCTAACCTACTGTTAAGAAGTTTGAGGCTTTTCTGCTGTTCTTTAGCCCCACTTAAGTAAGATTTTAACACAGGTTTCTCAATTAATTGTTCATTCGTCCTTTCCAAAGTCCGGAAAAGTTCATTCCTCCTTTTGTCTAAATACATCAGTTTTTCTTCCTTTGCAATCGATTTGTCAGCTTCCAGATTCAACTTCCTAATCCGTCTTTCACATTCTTTTCTCAGCTCCATCTCAGCTTTCATCACATTTCTGGGATTTCGTAGATCTCTCTTTTTTTCAAGCTTTTGGTTCTTTTCCAAGAGTTCTTGGATTGCCTCATTATTCCTTTTGCGCATTTCTTCAAGATCAGTAGAGACAGATTTCTGTGTTCTCTTGAAAAATTTAAACATTTCGAAATTGTTCTTGCTGTCTAAAACTTAAAAATCGTTTGCAATTTTTCTTGCCGTTTAAAAACGAAGCAAAATGTCAGAGCGAAACAGATGCTAGTAGAATGCAGGAAATTCTGCTGGCAGAATATGCCTTTGATATATGTCATATATATCAAAGGCATATGTGTATGATGTCACACCCAGCTAATGGCAGACAGTTTTAACATAAAAATTGGTTTCATCACACTTGCATTCCAGATATCTGAAATTGGTTTATGACTAGACGTATTAGTAAATCCAGATATCACTGATTATATTTTAACTAGTCAAAGCCCCTATTTGAATCTTTGATACTACATTTTGTATATTTGTATTTACTAATACATTTTTAATGGAGTGGCTTGTGATCAAAAAAGCTATTTCCCCTTGGAGATCAATAAAGTATATTCTATTAAATTCAAATTTACCATTAATTTGTGTGGTGGCTTAAATTCAACATATTCACAGTTAATTACAAACTATCTTAAGTATATATTTCACTATGGTTAAACTATGGCTAGTCATAATGTAAATATATATCAAACTTTTCTGGTTAGTTATAATTCTACAGCTGTCTTGTAATTCTAGATATCTTAAATGTACTTTTAGGTAGGATGTAGATAGATCTGACTAGTGGAAATTAAATTTAAGATATCTTGAAAGTAAATAATGATTAGGTAAAACTAAAGAGATATTTGGAACTGTAATTTTGACCCACCAAAATTTATTTTAAGATATTTTTAGACTTAAGTTTTATTGCCCATTTTTATCTCTTTCTGAAGATTCACCGTCTTGTTATCTTATTACTACTGTTTTATCTGGATTTTTGTGTGGTAGGTACATACCGAAAAGTTGATCTGATGATTACCAGTCACTGCTTATATACCTTGAAAAACTGGGTGAGTCTCATTTTTAAATTTGTGTTTTTTTTTTTTTAATGCATCTGTTTTCTACATTTAGGCAACCAAGATCAGAAATCTCTGTACCCAGTTATTTATTGTCATATCAGGACAGCAGTACATTTGACTTGCTCTGCAATTATTTAATTCTTAAATGATGGTTTTCTCATGGGTGGATCATTCATACTTTGATCTGGCCACTCCTGAAACAGGGCGTAACGTAACAAGACCAATATCTGAATTATTAAATCGATATGCACGGGTATGCCTTTGTCCGACGTCAAAACCTAATTTCCGGAAATATTCACAAAAACTACAAGTACTAGGCTCCTCGTCGGCTTCCAGTCATGTCACGTGACTATAGAAGCACGCAAGAAGCGAAGACGCGGCTGTTTACAAACAACCGTAACTGGGTCTCCTTTTAACGCCGTTTCGCTGGTGAAAGGAAGAGAACAACCAGGATGGAAATAGAGATTTCTCAGCCGTATTACGTTGGGGACATTGGTGAGTACGAGACACGCAGAAGCTCCGGGGAAGCTGTCGCTTGTTTAGTCCCGACCCGGTTTGACGTCGAAGTGTTTGGCACGGCTGCCAACTAGCTAGCTAGCTCGGGAATATGTGTCAGGTTGTGCACCGCTTGCAGGTTGCTAAAGCTGCCTTCTCTAGGGGCTAAGCGCATAAACATCAGGAACACTGGGTCAGAAGTCTTGGGTATTGCTGTTATCAGCAGCTCTCTGTAGGGGCCTCAGAGTCTTTAACCTGTTTCTTAACCCCTGTGCGCGAGCGGGGCAGAGCACGCGCACCATTTAAATAGAGCCCGAACCACAGTCGTCCCTGTGTGTTTAGTGGTTTCTCTGCTTTGACTCGCCTGATCCAGCTGTTACTATGACTGGGGCCTGTTAATCAGCCATCTGCCTTAGATTCTTGAGGATGGACAACAGCAGCTTGCGGCTGGATAGACGGTGAGCCTTCCTCTGCCCCTCAGGCTGCTGGGCGGAGAGGACGGAGGTGCATAAGGCAGCGTCTCTCGGCCACGCCTCCCACCTGCAGCACCTCATAGAGGGCGGAGCTTCGGTCAACGTGGTGGCGGTGGACTCCATCACGCCGCTGCACGAGGCCTGCCTCCGGGGCCAGGCCCGTTGTGTGCAGCTGCTGCTGGACGCTGGAGCCCAGGTGAGCTCTCCTCAATGACATTAAACCATATCCACAACAATTAACTTATCACAGGTTACAGTACCTGGACAAAGTATTCACACCATTTGAGCTTCTTCTGATTCTTTTACGCTACAGCCACAAACTTTATTTAGTCTGTGCTCTGCTCAGATCAGACCAAAATCAGAACGGGGCAGAGTCGTAAGAATTTGAAACGATATAAATGTGTTTAATTAGTTTTGTCAATTAATTAAAACATGTAATCAAATTAGTCACACTCCAGCACTGTGATCAATCATAACTAGTCACTGTGACTATCTTTGTAAAATTGAAACATATGCACACAGTTGTGGTTCTTGCAGGAATGGTGGCCAGGACAAGGCCCGCCTTCTGCTGCACGCCAACCAATTAAAAAGCAGGTTATGTTGTCTCCCAGTACTCAAAGGTAACTAAGGGACACTACTGCACATGCAAAGAACTTGTTCTGGGGACAACTGACAGATAAGATACACTTTTTTTTTTTAATTCTTTGTGCCCTATCTCTTTCTGATGCCAACCTGGGCAAATGCCCATATAACCTAAATCAAAAACCATCAATGTATGCACATTTTCAAAACATGTCTATGAAATTGTTCATTGTCTCAAACTAAGCATGTCTGAAGATTTTCAGACATGCTTTTCCAGGAGGATTCAAAGGAAGTCATTTTGTTCTGAACGTCCGTTTAGAAATGTCCCTCTCCTTTCATTTCATTTCCTGTGGAACTTGTCCGATGAGGCGACAGTTTGTCCTCATCCAGCCGAGCGGCCGACATATTTCATACAAGTGAAATTTCAAACTTTTGTTGCTGTCTGCTGTTGTGGAAAACTTTTGCTGTCTCTCCCTGTGTGTTTTAATGTTTATATTTTAAACCATTTACTTGCACAATAAATTAGGGTGTCCCGATCAGATATTGATATTGGAAATTGGTTCAAAATCAGCCTGAAAGCAAGTATCATGGAGTGTGCTGTAGTGGCGCAGGGGTTAAGCACAACCTACATGTGGAAGCCTTAGTCCTCGACGCGGCTGTTGCAGGTTTGATTCCCGGCCTGGCGACCTTTGCCGCATGTCTTCCCCTTCTCTATTTAACCCCTTTCCTGTCAATTAACTATCAAATAAAGGCCACTAGAGCCAAAAAAAATCGCTCAGTAACATCACTTGAACAACCCTTTTCTAACATTGCACATTAGAAGATATTTAATAAAAATACGTATGATTGGTGTTGATATTGTATCCGGTAAGTATCGGTATCGTCAATACTCAAAGCTAAAATATTGGTATCATATCTGAAGTGAAAATGTTGTATCCGGTCACCAGTACAATAAATACAAATCCCTAAAATTGAAGCCATAATAACTAGAGTTCTTCCAGGAACAGAGGTTTTTAGATTGCAACGTTGTGCATTCCATGTTTGACTCCAGGTGGATGCCAGGAACGTGGATGGAAGCACGCCGCTGTGTGACGCCTGTTCAGCTGGTAGTCTGGAGTGTGTGAAGCTGCTGCTGGAGCGTGGAGCCATGGCCAACCCGGCCCTCACCTCCCGCACCGCCTCCCCACTTCATGAGGCCTGCATGGGAGGCAAACACTTCATTCTCAGTCTTTTTATATACAATGCAGACTTTTTTTTCTTAACCCAAATGAAGGATGTTTTTAAACTGGGGAATGTTATATTTCTAACAGGTAACTCCGACTGTGTGAAGCTGCTGATTGCCATGGGTGCTTGCCTAGAAGCATACGATCTTTACTACGGAACTCCGCTACATATGGCCTGTGTTAATGCACACACAGAGTGTGTTAAAGTTCTGCTTAATGCGGGTGTGTGTCAATGCACAGGAGATTCTTTAAATGGGATGGACAAAATCAAATTAGGATGTCTGACAACGTTCAAAAAATACAACAAGGGGTTTATTGACTAGAAAAGGAGAATGACTGGTTGTCCGTTGTTTCTAGGTGCTAAAGTCAATGCTGCTAGGCTACATGAGACCCCGCTGCACCACGCAGCTAAACAGATGAGAGTTGAAATGATTGAGGTTCTTGTAGAGTTTGGAGCCAACATCTACGCCAGAGATCAGCACAACAGGAAACCGGTGGACTACACCACACCTGGCTCTCCTTCTGAGGCCTGTCTGCAGTTTTATGAGAGTGAGTTTTAATCCTCCCGTGGTTCTAAGAGACGGGGTCATTTAGACCCCTCGAGGTTTTACTCTGTTTGCAGTCCGGCAGGGTCCCACTGACTCTTTGTGCGCGTTTATTAGTTTTTTTTGTATCAGTTGTGGTTTTGGAAAGCGATGGTCTGACAGGCCACCTCTCCTCGCTCCTCTGCTGTTCAACACTGACATTTGCCACGTTCCTCCTGGGCATGTGTTAAGAAATCACTGAGTGAGCAACCTCTAGAAAGGAGGCAGTGTCAGGGAATTTCCACAAGATGGCAGACTTGGACAGCTGTAATATTTTTGTGCTTTTTTTAAGACACTTAATTCCTTTAGCACTTAGGTTTACATAGCAGAACATGAATAAAATATTTTGTTTGATGTTTGTTAAATACTACCATACCTTACAAAAAGACCTGAGTTACAACATGTTAACATCTTTTAAACCAAAGATAAGGATAAATACAGAACAAGTGTGTGAAAACTAGATGTTTCCATAGAAATTAAATGAGTCACTATTATCATAGGCTATAATTAAGAGATCTTCTTCCACCTATCGTTAGCACAATGCCAAGAGAGAAAGACATCAGGAATGACCTTGTAGAGAAGTGAATGAAACAGAACTGTTGTTTCCCATCAACCTGGGAATAGTTAAGATGCAATTTCCAGTTGTAAGACCATCTAGTAAGATTAACAAGTGGAAAACATTCAGGGTAAATATTAAATCTATGAATGTGTTGTAAACATCAGGAGCTAAGTCTGTCCTGTCCTCCCCCCTAGCCACCCCCATGACTCTGCAGCAGCTCAGCAGGCTGGCAGTGAGGAGGAAGTTGGGAACAACAGCTCTGAACATCATAGCTCAACTTGACATGCCAAAGCTAATCATCAACTACCTCTGCTATCAGTGACCGTCACACCTGCTGGGAGAGTGGGCTCCAGACTGAAATCAAACTGTTGACTGGAAAGTAAATATACACTGGTAAACATGGTGCCAAGCATCACGCCAATGCCTGCTGCTGTCCAATACTGCACTTTATTATTGTGTGAATACTCTAAAGTGTAACTAACAAGGTTTAGTGTGGCTTGTTAGTTAATGGTAGCATTTTAGCTAATGATGGTCTACATACTGATGTTAGCATAGAAGAGAGAGGTAGTTAATGCTAACTATCATAGTGTCATTAGCTAATACTGTAATCCAATGTGGGTTCTGAGACGCTCTTAGCATACCATGCTAAGAGCATATATACTATGCTAGATAGCCATTGGGCTAAAATTGCCATGTTAGCTCATGTTAGCATTTTTTATAATGAAAAGATGTAAGCTACTGTTTGCATGGTGGAGTTCATTCACGCTAAATTTAGCATTCTGCTTGACTTTAGCATTGTAGCTAATGCTGGCACAAAATGCTATTAAAATAGCAGCTAGTACTGACTATTTTTAGCTATAATGCTACCATTAGCATGCTAAACTCGTAGCTCTACGATTCTCACACTTTGTACTTTTAATCATTTCTTCTGTTCAGCTCCTTCAGTATATGAGCTTATCAGTTTTATTTTCTTTTGGTTTTGGTCTAAAATGAAAGTTTTGGGCAGAGAAGATTGACAGTTGCTTATTTAAATGAAGTTAAATATATGTTGGCAATATGTCTTAATTCATGTTTACTGTTTGTCATGCAAGACTTGTATTAGTATTTACTATAAGAAGGTTCCAAGTTAGATTGAGGACTATTACTTAATAACACTTGCTGATTGTTTATAATGGCACTGAAGTCAGCTCACTATGAGGTAGCAAAGAAGTCATTAAAAGGCCTAATTTTTTTGGAAGTGTACACAGATCTTTTTTTTTTTTTGCATTTTAAAATTTTTTAGGAAACTGAATAGGAACCTTTAATTGCATTAAATCTACTACTTAAACTATAAAATACTATGTCAATATGTCTATTTGTTTATAAAAATGTAATTATATATTTAGAATGGCAGTAATTATCTTGAACAAACTTACTTCCCTGGAAGGAAATGTTGGGACTGAATATATATATATAATGTGTCTATGTAATATATATAGAAGTACTTAAAACAGCTAAATTGTGTGACACCTTTTTTTCAGATCTATGTTCAGATTATATGAGTATCGCCTCTTTCTACGTACAGTATACTGAGTTTGCCTGTTAGGATTCTTTGATCCTTGATGTTTAGCCTTTCAGGTTGCAGCTAGCAGCGGGCATGATCCCTCTGCACAGGCCAGCTGAACATCAGCCTGTTTTAGCTGCACCTGTGTTTTAATATTTAGCATGACGGCGCTGTGCAAAGCTTTCAAAGACCTTCGTTCTTAGTCTGTGATTGCTGTCCAAACCTCTAGATTCATCCTCTCATGTGGCTGTGGACCTAAACCTGCCTGGGCTGGATCTGGCCTGAATACATCTGCTGCACTTTATCTATTGTCAGACAAGCTTGATTCATCCAAATTTTAATTTATGAAAGTTTACGTTTAGCCAAGTTAAAATGTTTTGACTATTAGTCATTCTCAGGAAAGGAGTCCAAGACAATAAAGTTCAGGCTGTACATGGAGATCTGTGGGCCTTTAAGGATAAATAAAATGTCTGACTCCAATACAGATCTGAAAATAACCAGTGGAAAACATGCTCTGTTTAAAAACACCTCCAGGCTACAGTTGGGAACGGAAAAAAATCAAGTGCAGGGAAGGTATGAAAGAATGTACTGCTTTCTAATAACTCAAAAAGACAGATGAGGACTAAATCTGGAACACACTGAACCTTCTTACAACATTATGAAAAGCAGGTAAACCCATCAGTAGCACATTCTAAAAGACTACAACTTCTAGCAGTTTATGTAACAGATAAATTCATAGAAGCACAGGAATATAAAGTGGAAGGAAAATCATACATGGTTACAAAAAAACCCACAAATTTGCTTCTACATTTGCATTCAGCCCCTTATTACGGGCAGGACGTCTGCAACCAACCTCAGCTGGGAAGCACTTCGCAAACCACCGCATATGCAGAGCTGGTCAGTGACCATAAGTGGGCAGGTTGGAGAGCGAGGTGCTTCCCAGTTGAGGTTGTAGAGGTTTTGTGGCTGGCTCTTCGGCCAGAGCCCTGAATAGTTTTGGCATTGAGGGAGAACACAGAAGGACAGCCATCTGTAGCAGCAGACATTGGCTCAAAATAGTTGTGGCTTTAGAGGAGAACTGTGGAGTTGATGTAGCTTAGTTAGCCATCTGGACATGAGCTGGGCACTGATCATCCATGGACGGGTCACGTGGAATGGGGTGTATGATGTTAAAAGACCAGAAATGCCCAATGATTCTAGGAACATCACTGCTGATGTGTGCAGATACATCAGTGGATGTATTCTCACACAGAAAATCATTGAAAAATATCTTTATTTTTGTAATTTATCTACATTTCACACACACAAATATATTTCAAGTATTTGTTTCAGATAAATGCAGCTGGCTTGTCGATTTCAGTTTGGCAGATGACTTGACTGCTGAAACCAACAGTAACTGGAAAGTTCACACTAAACCTCAGGCAGTGTTTATTCTGTCTGTCTCTGCATTCTTCATCCAGACTTGATTTTAAAATAAAAACCCCCGACAATTTTAATTAAAAAATAAGACTTTGAATCTCTGATAAAGATCTAACCACTGGGCATGTGACCGTTGTTGCCCATATCCTGGATCTGGCCGTATGTGGTGGTTTGTGAAAGACTCCAACTGCAATCCCAAACCTTGAAAATATCTCACCAAAGGTTTTGTTTTACAATCCTTTTAAATCTGATGTTGTCTCTGTTCCCCTAAAGCTTTTTCTACTCCACCTTCCATTAATGTGCTTTGCTTCGATGAAACACTTTGTGTACCTCCAACTTCTTGACTCACCTGAAACAACACACTTTAGGGGAATGTGTTTACGGAGTAACTATTAGCTCAGTTGTGCTCTACTACCACTAGGTGGTGCCAGAAGTAAAGAAATCACGAGAATACATTTGCTGTTGGAGGACTTACAAGCTGTTGTATAAAACTAAAGGAGTTGGTAGAAATTAACTTGACCTAGCTGCCTTCCTCTCATTGCTCATCTTCCTCCTGAGAATTAGACGCTGGCTATAATGGGAGTGTTGGGGTGTGTGGGCATACAGAGGGGCGCATGCAGGAAGTAGGAGGCTCCTGGTTGAGAATGAGGGATAAACATGGAGCTAGATGGTGTGATGGTCCAGTGCCATGCTCCTCCATCAGATACAATGGCTGCGAAAAGCCCTCTCCACACCCCCACCTCTCACTCCCTTTGAAATTAGCTACAGATGGACTGTGGTTTCCAGACATGCATGGTATATATGTGTGTGTTTCATAGTGAAAAACCTAATGTTAATGTTTAAGTTAACTGAATGTGGGTAAAGGTCTAAAGACGTCAGTAAATGAAAGGAGAGAATGGCATGTTATAGTGGTGGTCTCTGAGAATCGCTCTTCTGTTCTCTCTTAGTTATTTTCCAAACAGAGACAATTTGGTTTGTTAGAACCAAGTGTAGAGAAATAGTTCACCCAAAGATGGGACCCTGACTCGGTAGGAAGTAAAAAAAAAAAACAGCTGGAGATAGGCACTAGATGGAGGGGTGGTTTCTGAAGGGCAGCATCAATGTTTTATCCCCAACATCATTCAGCATTTGGATTTATTCCTGAACTGTTTTCAGCTTCTCCCAAACATCCTCGCTGACCTGCCTGCTGGGTTCCTTTTTCATGATGCTGATTGTTTATTAATGTTCACTAACAAACCTCTGAGGGCTTTATAGAAACCTACATTTGTGCTCAGTTTATTAGAATACTGGGACCATATACGTATATGTATATATGCTGTAGCCATCAAAGAGGACATTTCCACCCAAACATCCAGACATTTTGAGATTAATTTAATTTAATTTTTCAGGCAAAAAAAAAATTTTTCCATCCTCAAATATGAGTCATCCACATTCACATCAAGGTTAAAGATAAATATTTGCAATATTAAAACTGAGATATTCTCTGATATTATATGGTTGGAAATTTGTAAGAAAAAAACAAAACGAAAGAAATCAAAAGAAGTTGACGTGACAGCTGTAGTTGTGAGGCAATGAGAAAAGCATGGATCTCCTAAATTATAGCACACAGATATCCCCACAAAGATCCTGGTGAACATCAAGTTGGAAGATTACCCCTTTCACAGTGATGATTTATTGATTGCACAGTAAAATGACAGACTTCCAAAGTATTCTCAGCTTCTGAGTCTCGGCCTCCACCCATCGTCTACTCCCACACTTACAGTCCGACTGCTTTGGTCTGAGAAAATCACATTCACGTGTGTCTGGATTAGAACGCTGAACACACATATACACAGAGCGAGACTTCAAAAGCTGCCAGAGGACCGAGACATCTGGTTGGAGTTTCTGGAGGGAGTCCCCTGTAGCAGATGTCCCCTGTCTCAAATGTGTGTGTGTCGCAGTGTAAATGAACCGAGCAGACATTTTCCTCTCTTTCCTTTGTTCTTTAGCTGCTTATGTCTGCATTTAAGCAGTACCACCTCTGAAAAACCAATGACTAAACTCGCTCTGATTTAGTGCAGTGGAGTATTCCAAGGTTTGCGCACATCGACTTGTTCACAGGGACGTGTGCCAGAAGTAGAAGTGGCCTGTTTCTAACCCCAGATACTGTACGCTTCAGTTATGCCTGAGGATCCATTGCAACTGACAAGTTTAATGACTCCGATTCAGACTTCAAAAGATCAGCTATGGGTTGACTGGAAATCCTCTGGGTTAATGTAGTGTCAAACTCACAGGAAGCAGCAGAAGGGAGAATGGGATTACTAAAAGCTCCCAGGTTGTCACTTCATTTTCTATCAAATGTGCATCCAGTGTATTCCAGAGAATTCAGATCCTCCATCTTCATTGTTGGCTCTCCTGCTTCTCATCTTTCTCTTGACAACAGCCTATAGAGATATTGATGGTCATCTAAGTTCAGTGTCTGCTCTGTCTTCTCAGAGCCCCAGTTGGTCATGGCAGATGGCCACTCACAGCCATGTTCTGGTTCTGCTGGGGATTTCTTCCTGGTAAAGGGGAGTTTTCTTTCTACTCCTCCTACATGCATGCTCAGTACGAGAGATTGCAGTGAAGTCAACCAGGCTCGGATTGACTAATCGGTAGAACTGGGACATTTCCCTTTGGGCCGTTCTGATGACTGAGCCTTTTTTTCTAGGCTGGTGTGCAGTCACAGCACTGGTGGGTTGATCCCATCGGCTGTTACTGTTGTATGGTAGATCATTCTAACCTGAAATTGGTTTCGTCTGACTATCTGTGATTGATGTAAGAGAGGTGAAGCTGATTTTATGTTAAAACGACTTGCCATAGGTGCTGACCCCCAAACTGGTAGCTCTGTTTTTGTTGTTGGTTTTGTTTTGGAAGACGCTGAGTCAGTAGCGGTTTTTAAAAGATGGATGGAAAGAGCAAGGATGGTACAGAGAAGGTTAAAATGAAAATAAGGAAAGCTACAGGAAAATGAAATCAGCATCTCTGTCAGGAACTTGTTGGGAACCATGAAGTACTCTAAAATGTCCCGCTACATAGCTGCATTAACTGTGGACTTCAGAGAACCCAGTGGACCAGAACCAGCAGGTGACATGACATATACTGACTGGAGAAACTTCCCACTGAGCTGGGCCCAGCAGTGCTATAGTCAACATGGATGCCTGAAGGTGAACAAGTCAGCTTCAGGCATCTGGAATGTAACCAAACCAATCTGGTGAGGCTCTTTCTGATATCTTGGCTGAAATCTTTTCTTTTGGTTTTGTGACGTCCACAGGGTGTGTCAGGGAATGACCAGAAGCTTAGAAAGCCAAGACATTATCTTTAAAAGACTTAAAGTATGTCCATTTCTAATGTTGAAGACAGCAATAAAGCATTCCCCAAAAAACAATTTGTCATTATTGTAGCAAACAGGAGAAATAATACTGGAAAGATTTAGTCTAATTAGAAGTAGAAACCGTAATTCTGACCTGCAATCAGTTTAAACATGTGTACTGTCAGTCAGTTCAGGATAATTGCAGCTCATTGATGTGCAAAGAACAGCACACAGTGTTCTGAAGGTACGACTGTTACTTTGAACTACATTTTTGTACCTGACAGCTATTAGTTAGATATTCTTCACCGCAATCTTGGCACACTTTCAGCATCAGCGGCATTAGAAGCTTTTACTGTGCGGTAAGGCTGGGAACGCTAAGGTGGAGTTGAACATTGTGTTCATGTTGTAAAGGCCTCTACAGAAGCAAACACGACTATTAAAGTGGGTTCTGTTTCACATGTAAACTTAACAGCGCTTAGCAAAAACCCTAGATTGTAATTACATTGTATTGGATTAAAGCAAACGTCTATTTGTAATGGTCTGAGATGAAACACATGTATTAAAAGTAAAAGCCGTGGGGTTTGTTGTGCGCCCAATTAAAGTTGTACATTAATTCCTATTATGCCACTTAAGCATGGAGAGACTCTGACGGCATAAACATTTTAAGCAAAGAAACAAAGAAAATGATAGTTGTAACTACTACAGTAAAACTCATTTATGAGGTGGGGGTTTGTCGAGTTGTGGCTACTTAGATATATTTTATACTTCAAGAACAGCAAAGTTAGGACAGATGAGGTCAGACCAGTGGTCTTGGCTCACAGTTGCAGTGATCAGCGGTCTGAGGTCGCCGCCCCTCCTGCCCTGCTGTATCGCCACCTCAGCTCTTCTTTCACAGTAGATTCGCACAGCATTGCTTCTGTTGCCACCTCTCTGCTAACAGCTACAGCGACGGAGTGTGTCCAAGGCTTCTCAAGGCCTGGGCAGGACAACTAGCAGGATGAGCCTTCAGGTAGAAAACATCCTGGTCCCGTTGCATACAGGTGCAGTTGGAGCTGAACGCCTGTAGACTTGTGGGTTTGACATCCCACATAATGAACTGTCTTGTCCGTTGCATTAGAATAACGATCCCTTAGCAACAAACATGAGACTGCAAGTTGCTAAGGGACCTTGTAAAATTCAAAACTGCACAATACATGTTCAAAGTGAGGAACTGTCAACTTCCACACAATATTCAACAAAACATTTTGTGAGAGAGGTGGTGGGGTCATAATTTAAGAGGAGTAGGAAATGGAAAAAAAACAACAATGTATTACAACAACCAATAATAATTTTAGTGTATCAATGTGTGGGGTGGATCCATGGAATGGATTAAATGATGAGCTTAAAGTACAAATGTAAACCAGCTTCTAAAACTGTACACAAAGGAGCTTATTGGAAAATATGTTGCGTAGGATGGGTGTCTCAAAGACTAAAAATTCTACTATTGATTTTAATAATGTGTGGGGAATTATACTTTCAATAATGAGAATGTGAGGTTTGAGCGTCATTTAACGCGGGGGTACTTCAAGGCTGCTCTGGAGGTTGAAATGATTGCATGCTGATGAGTAAGAGAGGGGCAGGAAATCATAAGATCTTATATTTTCTACCTGCTCCTCTTTGAACAAACTGTGTAAAATTACATGTCATTTGGCATAGCTGCTTGTCTTATTCTTGTCCTGTTTTATCTTTATGCCTGGCTCATCTTGAATTTGTCTTTTACTTGTTTTTACTACATGACTTAAAGTAAAAAGAAACTGAAAATGTGGCTTTCAGACTTAGAAACTGGGTCTTCAAGGAAAATGTTTTTCTTCCTCCCTTCCTGGTCTCCCGTAAACCTTGCAGGCATACTGTGAAAACAAAAAACAAATCAGTTTGGAATAAGGAGGATTTCTGCAGAGCATTACAGTCCATCTTTTGCACCGCTATTCTCATTCCAGTACAACACCCCAGAGATTTACAATGTTATAACCTTAGAAGATCAATCTGAAGCTTCATCCCCTTGTCTTCAAACTGCATAAGTGAGAGAGGAAATGTTCCTATTGATTTCTTTTGTTTGTTTCTAAGTTAAAGTTTGGTGACTGTTTTATTCCCAAGCACTGCTCTGTGTCAAACGCCGCGCCGCTCCATCATTCCTCACATTTCTTTACTCTACGAAGGTTTCAAAGATGCACAAACGTTCGCTACCTTATGATGATGAATCAGCCGTGTCAGGACATGCTTCAACATCGTAGAAACTGTAGAGCGCCTCTGCTCGTCTTTTCACACACATATTGCATGCATTAGAAGGAAGCTCAGAATGTTGCACAGAAACCATCAAAATGCCTTCGGAAGTCATCCTTCAGACTGGGTCAGTCTTCCTTTCTCACAATGTATTTATTTCATTGTGAGGTTAGAGGCAGCAGCTTAACACAGGCACCAGTATGTAACTACTTACTGTAGCTCTCACACATTTATATCCTGACTTAGGTGTAAATCCTCACAGACTTCATAGTTTAAGCTGCTTCTTTGACTGTTAGAATATCTTCATTTGAAAAGTGCTTCTTAAAGAGATAGAAACCCAATTTCAAGGTGTCTTTTATGTCTGATATATACAACGTTTTTAAAACAACTGATTAACTTAATTTTTTTTAGCTATTTAAAAAAACACGTTTTATTTCTTTTTGCATTCTCTGATGGAGCTGTGAGGGATGGACATGACACCAAGATGCATTATGGGAAGATGAGGTGAGGCAGTGTAATGCTGTGGGCCAGGCTCTGCTGGGAAGCCTTTGGTCCTGCCATCCATGTTGACGTTACGTTAACATGTACCAAAAGTATTCACGCCTCAGGGAGACGTACTTTAGATTCAATATTATTTTTATTCAACCAAGAAGTCATTAGATGAAACTTTTTGAACTAATCTGAATAACAAACTCAGCTTAATGCACTGTTTGATAACTGGGATCAGTCGGAGTGTCTGAACTGAAACTGATTTGTTTGTAAAATGTTTTTAGAGACCTTTGTTGCTAATTGAAGCTAAAGAAATAAAGTGAATTGGATTAAAGTTTGTTTCTGACGGAGACTAGCCTATCTTAAAACGTAACAAAGGAATGGAAATCAAGTATTTATTATTAAAAAGTTTTTTTTAATATTTTGATATTGAAAAATATTTACGCTTTTCTTCAGCTTATTTATATATACATTACAAATATCTCAAGGCACCTTATAAAGAAAGTCAATTCAATCCAGTTACAAACATTTTTGCACACATGTGCAGACTTACATGTATTTACTCTCGTCTTACTTCCCTGTATATATTAACGTGACTGTTGGCTGGGTGATTTGCGTCCGTCTCTCCTGTGAATGTAAACCACAGACCTGTCGAGCGGCCACACATCCCCTCCAGCTCTCTCTGGACATTGGGTAACGTCTGGATTCCTTGCATTGTGGCAGAGCTGGTGGTCTGCTAATGCAATTGTCGCAGTGGTCTGTGATGTTGGGGTCGGTTGAGCCAAAATATGAGCTAATGATGTGAGCGGACCGCAGTTTTCCAACAGAGGCAGGGAGCCGAGCGTCTGCAGCTCTCAGAGTCGACACATGGAATAGGAAACCGAGCCGCTGTCAAAGATTTGCCATCTCAGATGGAAGGATAAACATTTTTCAAAAAGCTACACCCTCAAACAGATTTTAACCATGTGCTTGTTGGCTCCATCTCAGATAAGTGTTCAGCTGGGTTAGCGGACTGCAGCCTGTACTGTCCAAAGAGCCATTTTGCCCTCAGTCAAGCTTATTCAAACAGGCTTAGAGTTACAAATGTTGCCTGACTGAAAAAAACAACACATCTTGTAATTCTTGATAAATGTCTACTACATGAAGATTGTTGTATTTTTTAAAGAGCAACCAAAAGTTTTAAAATAAAGAAAAACATACAACTTTCGGAAAAGATGGTGGCTACATTCTCTTACATGGGATGTTGGTATTTGCACATATCTGCCTTAAAATAAGAAAAAAAAAAAAAGATTTGCACTGATTGCAAATAAGGACTTGGAGAAATCCAAAGGGTTACAACCAGCTTCGGGTTTGTCAACTTCTCACACCAGAACCGCCATGATGTCCAGAAACTGGACTGTCGGATTACCATACATGTACAGCTCGCATGAATCGTCTTCCACTTTGACTGATGGGAAAGTTTTCGCACAGCTACTGCTACACCTGAAAGGTCAGTAAGACTGGAAGGCTGCTGATGGTGATCCTTATTCTGGTTGTTAAATCTCTAGAATTATTTTCGATTAAAGAAAAAAGACTACAAAGTCACAGAAGGATGAATATAATAACTCTTCTGGCCAAGGCTTCTTTCTGGTTGTAGTTTTTGTTTCTTCCAAACTCAGCTGCTGCATGAGCCAGCAGTTACCAGGGGAAGGAGTCGTCACAAGGGCCCGATCAGCCAATCAGAAGCTGACCATGGCATATGGGAAAAATGGACTCTGCGGTTTTTCTGTCACAATGTTGAAAGACATAAAGATTAATGAAGCAGAGAACGCTATCTGAAGCTATTTCACATTCATGGTTTCCTACAGCTAATTCTAGTTTACGCATCAACCATTACCCATATTTAAAAGTAAGTAGACATTTATTATTTTTAACAATTTCAGAATATCAACATTATGAAAGAAAAACTCAGGCAGGATCATAAAAACATTCAAAACTTTCCTATTTTAAAGACTCGGCACAGCGACTGTGGCTCAGAGGATGGAGTTGCCTTGCAGGTGGAAGGTTGTAGGTCAAACATGCTGATGTTCCCCTGGGCAAGGCACCAAACCATGAGTCATCTACTGATCTCTGCATAAGTGTGTGAATGTGTGTGGATGTGGCTCTAGTGTGAAGCCCTTTGAGAGGCCAGTAGGACTGGAGAATCACCAGCTGAGAACTTTTTCCTTGGACTTTGGAGGAAAGCGGGGTTCGATCTGGTGTGTTGGTGTAACACACACACACTCATCTGGAAATAGCAGCTTACAGATTCGGACCTTATGATTAGGATGGAAATGCTTTATTACAAGTAGATCTGAAACAGGAAGTAAAACGTTCTGAGAAGTTCATTTATTTGTATTTATGCTTCATACAGCGGTGAAGACATTGCAGAGCTGGTGATGCTGTCAGTGCTGATAGAACACAAAGCGTCCAGAATGGTGAGTTGGATCGTCTGCAGACAGAGAGGCAGGGGGCAGGATGTTACCTGGAGCCAGCCGACTCCATTAAAGAGAACAGCCACTTTATTGGCCGGCATCGGCTCTGATGAAAAGCCCGCACTATAAAAAAAAAAATTTTACTAGACAATAAAAATTCTTCGGAGTCTGTGATCAGTTACATGAAAACCGGTCTGCAGAGAGCAAATGGGAACAGAGGTAGTCTGCCAGCACACTGAGTGTGTCACCTGAATGAAGTGTGTGTTTTAGGGGCGGCAGGCAGGTGCACCGGGGGTTCTGATAAATCAGGTCAGTGGTAGGGTCTGTGACAAATGAAAGATGATTATTGTTTCCAAAGAATAATAAGCTCTTTCTGATCCTTCCTGTTCCCAGTCAGTTCTTCTTTTATAAAACTCACTGAGTGAATTCTGTAAATGGGAGAACAATGTGTACGACATAACATCTGGATAATATACTACGTTCCAATGGGACTTAGAGAGTGCATTTTTTTAATAAGTTAAATTAATAAAACATGAGAAATTTTTTATTAATTTGTCATATTTTACAAACATGACAAACCCACATTTGTCATGTTTATAAAAAGCAAACCAAAACCAAACCACCAGAACAAAACGTCACAGTTTCGCAGCGGATTTTAAAGAAGCTGACTGGATGCAGACTCTGATCACATCCATCTTTTTGTTCTAACACAGAGAAAGCAGCTGTCTCCTTGTAGGGCTGGGACTGTGTTGTGTCTCCAGAACCTTGCAGTGTGTGCGTGCGTGTGCGTGTGTGTGTGTCATGTAGACTAAGAGACCCCCCAGGGTCTCTTAGTCTACATTTTAATCTTTTATTTTCTCCTCAGGTCATGCATAGGGTCAACGCCACTATTCTGGTCTCTGCAGACAAAGAGCCAAAGAATTTAGCTTAACTCTCTCACCAGTGGCGTGTGTGTGCGTGCGTGCGTGTGCGTGTGTGTGTGTGTGTGTGTGTCTAAGACCAGTCTTTTCTTTCCTTCTAGCTAAAATAGGTATTTGGACTCAAGTGAGTCAAAGTGAAGATTAATTATGTACTGTTGCATTGTTTTCATTTTTTCCCTTTTTTCTTGTCTGCATATTGTTCCTGTTCTCCAGAAGAGATACGGCTCCTTGGGGTCCCAGGGATTCTTCCAAGGTTATCTGGTCTTTCTGAGTTTGCATTCTTGACAAAAGGCCAAGGTCGTTTCCGGTGAATGTTGCACTCCACTGTGGCTGTCCCTGGTCCGGTCTGATCCAGTCCGGTCTGTCCAGTTCTGGACGTGTAGTCACAGAGAGAAGAGTTCTCTGGTTTGGGAACTTCAGGGTCTCATCGCTGCTTCTTGCAGATGATGCTGTTAGGTTTAAGTCACGATCTTCAGTGTATTGCAGACAAGTGTGAAGCTGTTGGCATGAGAGGCTCTCGACTGGAAAAAGGTTTCTCTCTCCAGCTGCAGGTCAGTCTTCACCTCAGTCCAAGCAGTTCCAGTGTCTGTGGTCATAGATACAAAAAAAACAGAAAAACCATTTATTAGCCATCACTGAAGGCCATGCTAACTAGCCTTAGCATTCACAAGAGCAGAGCATGTGAGCGGTGTTCAAATGAGCATGATTGACAGCGCTAAAGCCCGCCTCCTGGCTCTGATTGGTTGTTTCCAGTTAGCACTGGGAGAGCGATTTTTCTTTTATCTCTCACACCATAGTGTCACAATATAGAGACAGTTTCAACAAATATGTAAAATAATACTTTTTCAAAATGTTATATACTGCAGCTTTAAACAACTAATTATTCCAGGTAAGCAAAGTGTTATTCAGTAATATCTTCTTTTAAATAGAACACATAATGTCCTGCATGAGAGCTTAACAGATTTGCTGTTTTTTTTTTTTTTGTTGTTGTTTTTTTTAGCTTTTTAGACAATTAAATTATTTTCTTCCAGCTTCTGACATTAAGGTAAAAAGCAAAACTTATGAACCTCTCACCGTTTGTCGTTGACATTTCACTTCTTTCTTCCCGCTGGGACTCGTTTTTCCTTCCTGTCCTCACACCCCTCGCTGTCTGATCTAGTGTTTCCACAGCTCAATCCCTCCACTTTCCACTGTGTCCATATGTTATAGATGGAAAACAGCTGGTTGTCTCCTGAATTTCCCAGCACCCCTTTGCTTTTGGAAGACTCCCCCCGGTTTTCACTCTTTTTTAGTCTGGACGGAAACAATGACAAATTGCAAACAGATCCATCCATATTCAGCTGTTTTGATCAATGGCTAACTGCTTAATTAATGATACTACACACACACACACACCCCTGCACACACGCACCCCTACACACGCATGCACACACGCAATAGACATACAGTTTTTGTAAAATTAGGCCTTTCCAGACTGAGCTTCCCTTCCAGAGGACTTTCTCCAGTTCAGCCTGACAGCTGATATTGTTTGTAGCAGCTTACATAATCTAACATTGCATAATAATTCTATCACCACCATTCTATCTCTCTTGAGGATTGTTGCATAATTTGAAGAAATGCTTAGCTAAGTGTCGCAAAATGACAGACCAAGATGCCATGCGCCTCATATTCTGACAGTCAACGTAGGAACCAACATTTTTTCCCCATTTCTTTAGCAATCTGAGCTAGACTAACTGTTCTGGTTGGTGACACCAGGAATCTGCCACAAGAGCTGTGGATTTTGGAGACGTATATTGAAACCCTGAGTTGGGCCGACATCATGAAACACATCTGTAGCAGCAATTTTCATGAGCTTAAGTTATGAAAACAATAATATTTTGCAATTAAGATAATGACTGAAACTTTAGTTTTTTTGTTTTCTGCTGTGGAAACAGAACTCACCATTGAATATTTGTTAGAATGACGTGTTAGTTTTCTATCATTGTCTCTCTTGGAAGATGCAGAGGCTGGAGTTTGGATCAGTCCTTTGAATAGTCCTTAGTGTGTGACATTAGGCACCCTGCAGCGCCCCCTAGGCTTACCTGGATGTAGCCTGGTAAAAAACAGCCTCTTGTTCTACACTTTGCTTCATCCAGAGGGTCTGGACCCTCGGCTGTTGAGAAACGATTATTTGCTGGAGGTGTGAACTCTGATGAAGTTTCAAATTTTACCCAATCTCTAACGTTTGTCTGTGACGTATGTAATGCACTAGTTCAATGCTATGAAGCTAACCAGAACTTTCCTGTGCTGTAAACAACCATCCTGTACTGCAAAGAGAGAAGAGCTGAGCAGAATGCGGCACCTGTTGATGTTAATTCAACATTTGGAAGTGTGACTAACACGGACTGAATGGCTTCCTTCACTTCCTTTACTGCCATTGCTAAAACAGCAGACAGACTATTCTAGAACTGTACAGAAAATCAACTTCATTGTTCACAACTTCTTCTTCTGTTTTCTGACCAGTTTCTAACAGAGACATTTTGCTTCCTTTGTTAAAGCAACAAACTCAGTGCTGTAATCATCAGATTTTCAGACCATGGATCTATTTGGTCTGACTGTCTTTGGCTCTAACGCATGACAATGACCTGTTTCTACCTTTTGAAAACAGGTGGTTGCTTCATGTTTTCAGTGACTTCTTTACAAATAATTTGACAAAACTCAGCAATAGAAACACACATATGACCAAATGTTCTTTCCGGTTTAACATTTCCACCCAGCCAACAGCTTAAAGACCTGTTTACCTTCTTCCCAGACCCTTTGGTCAGGCGTCCTCACAGCACATCCTCTGTCTAACATCTGGTTTGGCGAGACATTTAATTTCACTGTTACGTCAGGCACACGCGCAGACTTCCAGTAGAGGCCATTAGAAACACGATGCTGGACAAGTCTGGGGCGGCCAGACAAAGGAGCCTTTTCAGCGTTGCATCAGAACTTTGCACCTCAGTCTGGAGTCTAACAGCAGCGCTAAAACAACACCGAGGTGCAGAATGCTCAGAAACATATGAATGGGCCTGAGAGCATTCAGGCAGGAGAAATGTTTTTTTTTAATTTAAAGCTGCAGTTTGCCATTTTATTCATTAGGCTGCTTAGAACCAGCAGCTTAAATAACTAAGATCAGGACTGTCAGACTGACCCGTCTCTTCCGTGTTGCATGAAACATCTCTGAAGCTGCAGATGCTTTCAAAATGGAGAGGAGAGGAGAGAGGAGAGAGAGAGATAGAGAAAGAGAGAGACAGAGAGAGAGAGAAAGAGAGAGAGAAAGGGAGAGAGAGAGAGAGAAAAAAAGAGAGAGAGAGAGAGCTCCAACCACTGAGGAACAATCAGCCTCAAACCTTCTGCTAGAACTGGACCACTATACATACCTGGATTCAAAAGAAACAAAATAGTTTTCATGGTGGCCATCACTATGTTTTGATAGTACTAGTTTGCTCATTGTCATGAGTGAACTTTTAAAATGTTGCATAAAAAAAAAAGAAAAAAAAGAAAGAAATGTGAATTAGCCATGTTTCCATCTACTGGTTTGGAGTGAATCTACCAGGCTATGCAAAGCAGGATTTCATCAGATGTTGATGTTACACATGGCTGCAATAAACAGGAAGTAGAGGTTGCTAATTAGCATAAACAACATAAAAACATGAAGAGAGTCCCGTCTGAGCTGGAGGTTTGGGTTTAGACATTTCTTCAGAGTTTCCTTCCTCTGGTAAGGGACAGACCCACCGGTGGACGGGGACGTTTCTTCACTCCCATCCCAGCCTAGACTGCCTCTCACCAGCAGCTCCATCCTGACAGTCTTCCTCTCCAGGCTGGGAAACTTCGCTTCAGAAAATGTGTTTTCATCTCCCCTTTCATGCTTTAACTGTTTTCTGGACAAGTCAAAACCCACCTCAACATTTTTTACAAAATTGAGAAAAATTGATGATGAATTTCGCATCAACACTTTCTAATGTGACGCCTCAGAATGCACATGAAAGCATGTTGATGGACACACTGGGTCAAATGTTTACCTCTCACCAAGCTGCTGAGGGGATAATACTCAGAAGATTGTCCAGTGGACTTACAGAAAGGATTGTCATCGTGTCCCCAGAGCCATCATGAGGTAGTTAATGGATTGGGTTGTTTTCATTGGGTTTCTGGTCCCTAGTTAGACACTGTTCATGTCTATTCATGAATAACACTGGAAGGGAGGGTGTCTGACTTTACAAAGGTCCAAACCATGACCTTCAGACTGTATAAGGGCAGTTAGAAGCCTAGTGGGACGTAGCCAGGGTGAGAGTCATCTAATTTAACATGAAGCCATGGTTCTGAACTGAGAAACGGAGGTTTGCATCATGTGTTCCTCAAGTGGAGGAAATAGACAGACTGGGACCAGGCCTCCAGTAACAAGACTGGTGGTCTGGTTAATTACTTCAATTGCAGTTCAATAAGCCAAACGGCAAAGGTAGCAAAAACCACAGGAACTTGACAGCTGCATGTTTTTCTTTGAGCTCCAGTCTGGCTCTGCAAACAGGAAAAATATACCTTAGCTTTTTGGTATTTCTTCAAACATATTACGGTCCTACAGAGCTGACTTGATACAAAGACGTACTATAGACATAGATAAGATATATTTCATGTGTTTTGTATTAATATACTTAACATATATACTTAAGTCCAGGAAAGAAGCTCTAAGTATTTTAAGTTGATCCTACAGATTATAAGAAGAATAATGTAAAATTCAACATCAACTTCTTCTAATGTTAATTAACTAATGATTCCCATTATCAAATTATTGCTGGTATGATTGGAAAAAGCAAAGAGAACAAACAAAAAGGTAGCAAAAATATTCTAGTGGTTACAAGGCTAAAGGCTACAGCTGCGTTTCTGAGCTGTTCAGTGAGCGCTGGTGGAGTCATAATCCAGACCGAACAGAGCAGCTCCATAAACCGGCGAGATGCCCACTGCAAGATTTCTGTCTAAAGTGATAAACTGAGGGATCCAGGAGCCAGGAAGCTTCAGAAATACATGGAAAAAAGTGATGTTCTCAACTAGCACAGCCCTGAAAGACTCCTGACGGAAATGTAACGTTTATTACAGATGGGTTAATGTTGGTCACATGAGGCGAAAGCTGAACTTTTTGGCTGTAAATACACACACCGTGTTTGAAGGATGTTTGGAGGTTCTGTCCTTCACCCCACACCATCCTGCTAAAGGTAAAGTTTGAAGATAAAATGAGTATGGATTTCCAGGCAAAGCATGTGTCCCATATGCACATTAAAGGAGACTCTAAATAAAAAATGGTCCTGTCATTAATGTGACTTGCATCTAACTGAATATCAATTTGACGAATTGTGGATTTGAATGTGAAATATGTGGACTGTCTGTTTATACAATTTAAAGATCCTTTAAACCTCCTTCAGTTTTCAGGTTGCTAGGAAAATCAGTAGACTGATTCTTAGACAAGAGTCTTGTGTGTGGGGGTGGGTGTGGGCGTGTGTGTGTGTGTGTAATATAGCACTGCACTAGCCTGGTAAAGCCAGGACTAGTTCTATGCTTTGCTTCATTCAGAGGATCTGGACCCTCAGCTGTTGAGAAACAATTACTTCCTGGAAGAGTGGGCTCTGTTAAAATTCAAAATAGTGGGATCTAATTTTACCCAATCGCTAAAGTTTAGTTGTAATGTTCTAGCTCGATTGTGAAGGAAGCTAAGCTCCAGCCTCTGGAGGATTCCCCGAAGCAACAATGCATGTAGAAGGAAAAGGAAGAAGAAAATATATTTATTTCTGCCTTTATTTTTAATTGTGTCAATTTTGCTCTTCCGTCCTCCGCTGTGAAAGAAGAAGTGCCGACCCCGGCAACAACTTTGCCAGCAATAACAGGTTCTGTGCATTCCTCCTGGTCCGTCTTTAATTGCTCAATAATTGGAAGCGTGGCCAAAACAGACTGAACCGCAGAAACTCCTCCTCCGGTTTGCTCTCAGATCGCTATGAGGCATATTACTGAGTGGAACTGCCAGACTGCTGCACACATTCAAAATGAGGGCAATTAAATAACCCCTGACCCAGCACCGAGTGAGTGTGTGTGTTCGTGTATGTTCATGGTTCCATTGCAAAGGAAATTAACAGGCAGTCAAACTAGGCTGTGTCAGGGTTTTTAGCTCAGGCTGTGTTTAGACAGGGTGTGCTGTGGAGGAAGAACAACACAGAGGAGTGAAATGAAGCTGAAATCAGCAGAAGAGGGGGCTTACTGTGTCGCACACTAACAACCACAAATCTACAAATGTTTACAGCAGAGATTACTGTAGCTGCCTCATCATGAGCCGTCTGTCTGCCTCTCAGGTTAGCAGATTTTTCTCCAGCTACGATTCAGGTCAGTCCAAAACTTTTCCAAATGCTTCGACAAGAGAAGAAACACACACACACACCCCCCCACACACACGCATAGGAACTCAACCACTGAGAATACACCATAGGACTTGCTGCCAGCCATTGTTAGGTTGCCATATGAATGTCAGAGAACCAATCAACACTCAGTTAGCTGTCAGTGCAGCATGACATTACATCTGTGCTCGCTGCTTAAGGACTTATAAGGAGTAATGATCCAGCACCGTTACACCCATATACGTTGCCAACGGAAACTCACAGAGCTGAGTGGGCAAGTTGGTGTAAGTGGGTGATGGGTGGGGGTATTAGGAGAGTCTCTAGAGCTTCAGCAGCATATTTCTACATGAAAAAATTCTCTGCACAATCCCAGCAGTTCAGTGAAGGCCTCAGAGCTTTGATACAGAACAAACAGCAAGACAAAGACGAGGGAACCCAGCAGGATGCTGTAGAGAGGTATTAAATTAATCCGACAGAGCTTTTATGATCAGATGAACATAAAAAATGATGGCACAGCTGCAGCCATCCACCCAGCTGACAGGTTGGCTGAGGAGAGCATTAATCAGAGGTGGGAAATATTCCCATGGTGCCTCTGGAGGAGCTGCAGAGATCCACGGTTCAGATCAGAGAATCTGTTCATGTGCTCTACAAATCTGGCCTTTGTAGAAGAGTGGCCAGCAAGAAGAAACTTTTATTAAAGGAAAGTTGTGAAAAGTTCAGTTTGCGTTTTGCAGCAAACCAGAAAGCAAACATGGAGAATGAGGGGCTTTGTTCACATGATACCAAAATTGTTCATTTTTAAAAAATAAATATGTATGGTTGAAAACTAACACTTACACATCACTCTGAAGTCCACAGGATGAAAATTGGTGGTGGCAGCATTATGCTATGGGGATGCTTTGCAAAGCTGATCAGTTCTGTTGGCAATATGGAATCTGGAAAAGACGGTTAGAAGTTATAAGACTGGGATGGAGGTTCATCAAATCACACACCCAGAGCGACAACCTGATTAAAGCATGTGTTAGAAAGGCCTAGTCAAAGTCCAAACCAAAATCCATTTGAGAATCTGAGGAAAGCCTTAAAAATTGCTGCTTTTTTTTTTTTTGAAATGCTATGCAAAACGGAATGCATGAAAATATCAGGAGAAAAAAACCCAGTTATTCTCTAAAGGGAAAAGATTTTAGAGCAAATGAGCTGCCCATGTGTAGTTATTATTTCAATGAAAGGTGGTTCTACAAAGTGTTGAATCAGCAAGGCTAAATATATTATTATAAAATTATACTAATCAGATAATTTGCATTAAATAATTGAAACCCAAGCATCATTTTTTTCTCATTAAACAGCTAGTATTATGTAAAATATTTTTTTTAGCTTGACATCATGTTATAATGTTTTTCCCTCATTAAAAACATTTCTGTGTTGACTTGATTCTCATACATGTTTGAAAAATCCTTTAATTGCACTGAAATATATTGTGTTTATATTGATTCTACCTTCAGAGAAAGCATTTTTTTTTTTGACATTATCAATCATTATCAATAAAGATTTGCACATATTTGTAATGGAAAGGCAGCTGACGATGCTTACATGTTGGCTTCATTTTTCCACACGGTCCCATATAAACTATAGACAAATAGTTTCACTCCCTTGGTACATAAACGATAAAAGTGCATTTGGATGAGGTCCAGCTATGTCTAAGTCTACGGTAATACCCCCCACTGAGAAAATGAAAGTCAAGCACAGAGCACAATCACCATTTAAAACTAATGGTGTGAATTAAGTGTAAAGGTTTGGTATTTTGAAAAGGACGAAGCCCATCCCATCAGGCAGCCAGATGTGGGCTGTAGAGGAAATCAGATCCCAGGTGTGACAGTTAGGCCAAACACAGTAAACTGATGACCTCACAACTCACAATGAAGAGAGAAAGAGACAGAGGGTGCCTTGCCAGATTGCATCTTTGTGTCTTAAATGTAGATTTGAGAATTCACCATTCTTTCTGACTTTACTTAAGGAAGTGTCGTAGATGAATAAAGCTGTGGTCTGGGCTTTGTTGAATAGCTCCTCTGTGGGCGGCCTTATATTCAAGCTGTGCAGTCCACCTGTCTGTTTTACCTCCTTAACAAGAAGCTTTCTGCTAGATGAGCTGCAGAGGAAGGAGCTCAGATATCAGCTTAAAACCTTAGTCACCCCTCAGTTTTCCCGTTCTTGTCTTTCTGTTACCATAAACTCCCATTGAGGCCCTCCACAAGCCCTTACAGGTCCGCCCCTTCCCCCCATGCTCCACTCTGCCCTGCTGTCTTTAGCCTGTGCCTTTTAGCCTACTTTGACGGGAAATCAAAGGGAGGCTTTGCTGTGTCAACATCACAGGCAGGAGTATCGATGAAAAGCAAGGCCAAGCTGGGGAGAATGCTCTGAACAGATAAAAGCAGGGATCTTGTGTCAAAGCCATTAGGCCTCTTCTTTGATTCAAGTCTAAATCAGGGTTCACTGAACTTGGTCCAAAGAAAGGCAACAAGTGTGAGTAATTCATGGAATGATTCTCTGTCTAGAATTCTAACTTTTTTGTCTGTTTGGCTTAACAGAGAACTTTTAAATACAGCATTAAAACTAAAACCCCCCTTGTCAAAAGCGTTAGAAAGCACCCTCTAACATGGCCTTCATACACAGTCAACACTGCAGTAAGCACAAGTTGATCCCAAGCTAAGCCACGTTGCTGCAGTCTTTGTTAGAAAATTTCCACAGAGCGAGTGCCACAGCTCTCCCAAGCCATTTATACTGCAGTTTGCCTAAATGTGCTGCTGCTATAGAATCAATGGCACTGTGACTTAAATATCACGGTAATGAATGTTTTATGGTCTGATTTAATGCTATGCAGATGATTTACTCGTCTAAGCATGCAGGTTCCTTGATGTGAAACTCATGGTATAAGTTTGTTTCTGATTAATTTGGTTAATGATTATCTGGCCACTTGGGGGCACTTATAAGGCATTTAGCACGTGTGTTGTGCTGGTTTGCACTGATCATAAAAATCTTGCTTATTTACAATCTGCAAATCTTTCTCTAGCTCTCTCGCCGACTCTCACCTGATGAGGATGACAAGACTCCAGTTCCCATTCCTCCAACCAGTTGTTCTGTTGGCGCCCTCACATGGGCACCAAGTTGAATCGGTCAAGCTCAACCGAATGAACCCGCTTCTGGTAGGAGTTCATCCTGTTACCAGCAGGTTGACGCTTTGAGCCCCCACTCCATCTGTCTCTGTTGTTGTGTCCTCAGGTAAGTCACTTCAATCACCTCGCCTGCTGATGTTGGTCAGCCGGTGCATGGCAGCCTGGACTCTGTCAGACTGCCCAAGGGCAGCTCTGGCTACTGTCCAATAGCTTACCATCATTAGAGTGTAAATGGGTGAATGACTGACTGTAATGTGTTGGGATCCTCTGGATTTGGTATAGTGCTATACAAGTGTAGGCCATTTACCACTGCCTCTGTCCAAGCATGCCCAATTCACTAGATTCACAAAGCAAATGATTTTTGCTATGCCAAAATCAGCCATGCCATCACCCTTACAAGCTGTACATTCTGATGGCCATATATATCCATAAAGACGTCAAAGAATACAGAAGAATAAAGAAGACATCCGTCAAATCTGTGCCTGAAATAAAACAGGAAAACTAACCATCTGCTGGTCTCCTCCAATCGCTAGGTATTACAAAATGCCTCTCATCTCACTTCCCTGTCCAGTTCCCTTCTGAAAAGGTATGACCATCATTTTTGCCATCATTGACCATTTTTCTAAAGCCTGCCATTTTGTCCCTTTGAAAAAACTTCCCTTGTTCCGTTTCCAGGGCATCCTCTCTGACCGTGAGCCTCAGTTTATCTCTCAACTTTGGAAGCAGGCCTGCAATGCATTACACACTAAGGTCATCTAGTTTTCACCCAATATTCAATGGACAAACCAAACACATGAATCAGGAACTTAAATCCAAGCTCAAATCTCTCACCTCCACCAATCCATCCAACACTGGCATTTTCTCAACAGCCAGTGTTTCCCCCTTTGAAGTCTCTCTGGATCATCAGCTCTCTCTTTTCCCATGTGATGAAAAGATATATCAGTCATCTCAGTTCCTCATCACATTCATTGATATAAAACCATCTGGTCCAACACTACCACTTCTATAAACCTCCCCCCTATGTTACTAGGCCTGTACAAAATTTAACGTAGTGCCTCCCAGCTTCACATTCACCATACTTTCCATATCTTTCAGCTCAAGTCAGTCCATTCCAGCACCAGACACACTATGCAAAACAGAAGCACATCAAAAGCAATGCATCTTTAAGACATGACAAAACTTGATGTTGCACAGGATTCCCATTATTTTCTCGCACTTAGATCTGCAAAACAACTTTTTGAATCTGCCACCACAGATGGCAAGTAGGGGAACAGCATGACAGCAGTTTTCAGGATCATTGTCAGACGATAGAGTATTAAAACAAAAGCAAAAAGAAAGGGATAAGACCTTGGATGCTGTGAAGTACAGTCTTCTTTTTCTTCTATTTCCAGCTTTAGAATTCTGAAAAAATATGTAACCTATAAGCAATTAAGTGTTGCCAAACCATCTCCCTTTTACCAAAAATTTGAATTACCGTCCTTTGGATCCTGCCAAAAATTCTAGCAATTTAAATTTTTACTAATACTTTCATATAAGAAGAGTTGATGATTGTAAGTGATTACAAATGATTACAAACTTGGCACTAATGTGTTTAAAAAACTTTACAAGCTTTATCTGACTTAATATACCTTAGTCTAGGCTTTAACTTTACTTATAGTATCGGGCAATCTCAGATAGTTTCTGAGATTGCCAATACATTCATTGGCAAAGCTAAGACAGTTTCTTTCCACCAAAAGCACTTTATTCACCAATTGTCTTCATGTACTTTAATAGAGTCTCTTAAGAGAAAAAAGTATCAGAAATCACTGACTGCTGACTGTTTCATCTCTATAGGAAGTGTCTAAAGTATATTCCAAAGATTCTAAATATGAAGGTAAAAGAAGAACATTTATTCACAAGTTTGAGAGGATTCACTAAAAGTTGCTCAATGGACATACCATGCAATGCAGAAAGAAACTGCAGAAAAAGACAACAAAACATGAGCTACATTTCAGACTCACTCAGCACAATATGGTTCATGAAAAGACAACTGGAAAAACAATGAACAAGCATGAATTGTTGAGAAAAGGAAATACACATTTCCTCCAAACAAATATGGTAGCAAACCTCAGGTCCAATACTCCTAGAATGTCTTTAGAAAAGATAAGATGAAAGTAGAGATTTTTGCCCAAGTGTTAAGCATATCAAGAAACCAATTACAGCATAGAAGCAAAACATTTCATACAAATTGTTAGTCATATTGGGTGATTTTTTGATTTTTGGCTTCTTTTGCAGCCATGGAGACTGACTACACTGCAGACAACAGTAACCTCTGGGTACCAAAGCACTGTGAGACCATCTGCATGAAAGCTGAAGCCTGGCTAACACCTGGTTATGAAACAGTGATAATGAAGGCAGTAAATCTATGAAAACAGTGGCTTGAGAAAGAAGGAGGGGTTCCAATGGTCCAGTCAAAGTCAAGGCCTCCACAAAACCTCTAGGAACTTAGAGAATTGGGCCAAAAATGTGAGTCAAAATGTTAGAAAACTACAAGGTATTGCTGCTAAAGTGGTTTTACAAGCTATTGAATCAAGGGGTGTACTTAGTTTTCCCCATGACCGTAGGTTTTTTATCTCTATCTGATCACTGTGCAGAGTTTACAGTCAACCTGTGAAAATTCAGTTTCAGTTCATTTCTGTTTTCTCACAAGCCCCTCGTTGTTCTGCTGGACAATCTGAGACATGTTTATCAGGCCGGAAACAACTAGAGCTGGGTGGAAGGTTCTGGATGAATGCTTTTACTTAAGATCAGCAGCATGTATGTATCAGCACGGCTCATGTTTGACCCTGCAGGCTTCTGTACTTTTCCCCAGCTCCGTCTTTCTGCCCTGGCAGGACTGTTTGCGGTGAGCTTCCAGGGAGCAAATCTTGTCTGGATTATTCAGGAACGCAGCTTCATAAGGGGGCTTCAAACATACATTTCATTTCCAAAGAGCTCAGCCTCTAATAACAGCTGTGACCACAGTGGTTAAAACACACTGAACAATTAGCCTGTGGCTTCTCCCAGCATGTGCCACAACTGTGTGTTCACAACCTGCTGGAGTACTCAAACACACAAACACATGCATGTTGAGTAAAACACTGCTTATAGCTGAACTGTTTCAGAAAGGCAGGTTTAATAAAAGAGGCGGTAAAAGTTTGTTCTCATGAAAATGACGAAAGCAGAGCAAAACCCACAATAACAAGGATTGTAAATTATTTATTGAAACAGTAAAAGATCAGCAGTGGCTCACCAACAACAATGAAAACAACAACAAAAAAATGAAGGTAAATATTAAATGTTTATATTTAGAATAACTGTACCGCTGGTAATGGTTATTTTGTTCCACGTCACATATTAGCAGTTTTGGTTTCTTCATAATCAGGTTTTTGTGGAGAGAGAATAAGTCACGCTTTGTGGTCTCTTTAAAGACACATCAAGCCACCAATAATGTTACATTCTAGAAGTGACTCACACACTTCTAGTGAGAGTATGAGAGTAAAACTCTTTTCTGTGCCTCAGATCAACAAATAGAGGTGGACAGAAGATCAGTTGTGAGAAAAAGAAAATATACACGGAGGACTCACCAGCACACTTCAGCATAGCATATCTAGGTGGGCCCCATATGGAACAAATGAGGGAAAACAATATGGGTCCCAAAATATTTGGTCCGTGGTGGCCCTACATTTGGTAGATGTTTGATAGAAAACCTATCAAATGAAGTTAAATATTAAATGTTTATATTTAGAACGATTGTACTTCTGGTAATGGTTATTTTGTTCCACTTCACATATTAGCAGTTAAAATGGACCATTATAGATTATACACTGGGAAGAGTAACTACTGGAATGTGAGAGTGATTCATTCAATACTGCTGTGTAAGAGCTGTGAGTGATGGGAGTGGGAACGAAGACTAAGCGAACTAATTGTAGAAATGACAAAATAATGTGAAGACCCAAGAGAACATAAGAATTAGGTAAACATTAACTAAACTGAGCATGACTACCCTGCATGTGAAGTAGCAAGTAATCAAAGGCCACAAGTGATAAAGCAACAGGGTGAAAATTTACCAACCAGAACTCAAAACAGAACCCAAATCAGCACCTGTAGACTCCAAAATATTAAACATGAATAATGTATCTCAGCTGAGAGATAGCACACATGCCACATCTATATTACTACGATAAATGTATGCAGGTATTTGTAGAGTTGGCAAATGTTAGTAATAACCTGACAATAACAGTATTGAATCTCATGTGTTGCTATGAAACTGCTCTGTCTGCAATTATGAAGAGTCCTTCTCCTCAGAAGGCTGAATTCTTTAAGTGACTCCAACAGCAGGGCAGGGTGGCCTATTTCATGATTAGTAATAAATAAATAGGTCAGTAAAATATATTTGGCCACTTAGCAAAGCACATTGGAAGTCCAATCTGAGATGGTCAAGCATTCACTAAAGCTACAGTGTATAACCTTTACAAAAATATTTTATTTCCATATTTGTTAAAACTGCCACCATGCCACGACAGTGTAATATATGAGAGATAATCGGTGAGAAGATCGGTCTACTCCACCTCTTCCTACTGTTACTACTGCTGTTGCGGTCTGAAGAAATGCACCACTTTAAGCTCGTTGCTGGCGCTGCTGTGAAACTCAGCCTTGAAGGCAAATGGTTAGTTTCCCTTCATCGCACGTTGTCAAGGCTGTGAGAAGTTGAGAAGAGTCTCCTGCAGATTCTTCTCCTCCCCTCTCAGTGTTTAGACTCCTTCTCTTGCTCAGGCTGCAGTCACGGGATGCGATGGAGCAGCCGCTCACATGAGCTCATACCTGTCAGCTGCTCTGAACTTCGACCTGCTGCCTCACATGTAGGAGGAGGAATAGTGAAAAAAACAAAGCTAGAGGTGTCCGTCATCATCACTGTTTCGTTAAGGCATTCACAGTATCAGCAAAATCATGGAGTCTGCACATTTCTACCACCTTATGTCAAACTGCTCAGTAAAACTACAGCTGTTTGTAACCTTTATAATTTAATCTTCCTCTGTCTTTGCATGTGTGCTGCAGTGCAACATAGTGAAATATATGGTTGTTCAACCGTGTGGGTAGACTATTTTGTTTGTCCCACCCATAAACAGATATTATTATGTATATTTTGACATCCAAGGGAAACTACAGACTTATAACCTTCCAGGGTGAGTGCTGTAGCTCATGAGGCAGAACCAGCCCAGTTTGTACTGGAACGTCCTCAGGCAGAGCTAGATGCAGACAAGGACAGCACCAGCCTCGTTTCACCGTGTTGTACAGTCTGATATATTTTTAACTTTAAAGTTAAAACTGCAAAAGGTCCAGGATCTAATTTCATGATGATTTCTTCTACATATCAAAACTACAAACCGACTTTCATTCAAGCTTAAATATTTTTTTCTGTCTCAACGACTCAAATAATAAAAAAAAAAAGCACAGAAAAGATTTATCTGAAAATGGTGAGGAGTTTTACTCAAGATGAGTGGAAGAGCAGCTCAAATCCAAGTAGCTTTCAAAAACTTGGAGAGCTATTGATCCAGACCACTTTAAAAGAAAATCTGTAGTTAGTTGTGTGATATGTACAGAGCTGAGAAACAGAAACGGTAAAATAATCAGCACTAACAAATTTATATAAAGAGTCTGTTGGTCTATTGGAATTCTAATCCAATCCCAGGCATTGGCTCAAGATGTTTTATTTTTGTTCCATCAAAACTTGACTTGTGAATTCTGCTGTTACTGTGCTGTGTGTGTGTGCGTGCGGGTGTACGTGGGTGTGCTGCACCAAACACACGAGCTGCAGCTGTTCCCATCTGCATGGCACTGCAAATGAGTCTGTTGATATAACAAAGGGAAAAGAACAACTTTTTCCATTCATACCGTACTGATATGTGTTATGAACTACATTTCCAACGAGCCATATCAAAACTGAGAGTAAACATGCTAATGTTAGCCTAGCACTACAGCTAGCTGCTCTGGATGAACTACCAAGCAAGACATGAGCCTCTAATGTAGGATCAGTGGGGTTTTCAGGTGAAAGAAGATTAAAGTATTGTACGTAAACTAGTTGGAAGAAAATATCTGATGTGGTAAAGATAAACAGAAAGGAGAAAGTGCAGCACTTGGAACATCTATGGTGAGTAAGTTATATGTCACACAGTCATATTTCTAAATTAGGCACCTTTTATTAGAAAACACCTTTTATTTTGCTATATTTATACCTGTAAGTATCAGACACAACAAAGAAACTATGACTTCACTGTTAACCACTGTTTATAAATTGATCAGAATTTTTCTAAGTCTAATCATTGATCTTTATAATCTGCCCAAAATAGCCGCATAAATAAACATAATATACCTAGAATGTCAACATAATAAAGAGTGTAAGGGCATCGAAACACAAAGTGGATGTGTAGTTCGCCACAGACTTTGGACTTTAACTGGGCCAAAAGACCTTGAAACTAGCGTTCAGTTCACATGGTAGACGTGCGCGTTGGTGAGTCTCCAGGACGTACGTGCAGCTGCACACTGTTGCTCTTCATGACAGTGGACTTATCTCAGCCATATCTTTGTATCTGCATATTATGACACAGTTCGATTAGAGAGGTGTGACTTTTCCTTTTACGATACTTTCTGGAAAGTGATGAGTTCATTTTTTTTTCTTTTCTTGTACTACATAAACCAGCTGAGTGTTTGAAAAAACACCACAACACTGAGCAGAAAGTGGGCACAAAACAGGCCTAATAAAAATCATTTAATTAAAGGATCTTCTTGACATATGGTTGTGTTCAAACTGGTTGATAAATGGTTATGTCTTTTATTGTGACGAGAAAGCAAAGCACCACCACACACATTGCCTATTTGTCCTGTTTTTAAATGAAACGACCATAGAAATTGTAGAATTGTATATTGACTTTTTTGCACATGTGTGTTGAAGCGAAAACATGTTTCAGTGTTGCTTTACAGCACTGCTGAAAGTGTCAGCAGTGAAATGTTAGCTAAGAAAAACCTTCAGAATACATTTTGAAACTTCATATTGACTGTTAGTCTGACACTCTGGGACATCTGATAATCCACCTGCTTTTCATCTCAGACATCTGTGTGTGATCACATCTTCCTAATTAAAAATTTCAACCCAAGCTCACATCTTTTTGATCATTTTTATTTATTTTACAGTCATTTTTAGTCTTTTCTGTTTGTATTCATTCATTAATGAAATCATTTTGGTTCATATTTCATTATTTTAGTAAGTAAGCCTTCAGTTAGTTTCTACAAACTCTACAGTTTACTTTTTGTTCACATTCAGAGCAAAACATTATTGTCAAGACTGATTTATTATAGACTGTAATTGTTTACTGGCTTGTTTATGAGATGATGAAGGGTTCTTCCCATCAGACTGGCAATATTAACAAAAGTGAAAAATAGTACTGTAGGGCATAAAATCAACCAAAAGATTTTTCTGACAAATCCACAGGCAAAGAATGTATCGCTCCACCAGAGTATCCACCAGACAGATTTTTGCTTGGCTGCCAAACTTTTAGGCCAAAAGTCATATTGTAGCTGGACATTCAAGTTGTTGGCTGGAAAAATCATAACAATGAGCTAAAAAGAGTTTAAACATTCTTTTTTTATTGTACAAAAAAGGCAATAACTGAAACTTGTGGTCAGTTTTAATCAACTCTGTGCACCAAAACCTCAGCTGAACCGTCTTATCTGAAGAACAGGGCATCTTTATCTCTGCTTAAACCCTTCTTTACAGTGATACCTACTGTACCTTACAAAAATATTCTAATTTTGTATAAGATCTTCAAAAAACTATGTATGCTTTTCCTTACCTTTCATAATCATACACCATTTTATGTTGGTCTCCACATAAAACCCAGAAAAGTCCAGATTTTTTTAGCTTCTGCATCAGTGGAGAAAACAGGCAGATGCTCCATTTGGAGGACGAAATTCTTCAAAAGTCTAGAAAATAATATCCGTCTTGTTAGCTCACCTCGCAGAGGGAGCGGAACAGCTTTCACCTTCCTCTTAATGTAACAAATGAATGATAAATACCCTGTTGGCCCCTGCAGGGATAAGACACATATGTGTTGAGTTCTGTCTGTTCTGCTCAGGCACAAAAGAAGCTTTATCACCCAAAGGCGCCACAGGTAGATTACGTCAGCATAGAGCTGGGCTTTAAGTTGTGTATATTTTCTTTTTCAAACATGTTTGCCTGTGCGTCATTTTTTTCCTGTGGAAAACTCTCAGAAGCACCATTAAGCGCATCGTGCTTCTATGCAAAGGTTAAGCAAACCCACAAAAACAAGAGGCGCTGCAATGAACTGACATCATTCTGTATGCATCGTAATACTGCCATGCTTTGCAAAAGTATTGACACCCCTCAGTTTTTTACCCAAGTGAAATTGCCCCCCCCCCCCCACCTTCTTCAAGTCAGACAAAACTGGTGTCAAACGTTTGTGCAGCAAAAAATGGATTGTGCCGCTATCATTTTAACAATATTAAGAAATGTTTCCAGAGGTCATAAAAGGTTACCTAGCCCCCCCCCACCTTCTTTAAATCAGACAAAATTGCTGTCATTCAATTCAACTATGTTTGTGCAGCAAAACGTTTTGTTTGTGCTAATTTTGGCTTTGAAGATATCAATGAAATTTAAAGGTGAAAAGGTCAACCAACACCCCCCCCCACACACTTTTACAAAATCAAAATGACCTTTAGAATTTCATGAATCTCTTCAAAGCCAAAGCAGCACAATCAAAAAATTGTTGCTGCACAAACCAGCACAAACGTTTGACACCATTTTTGTCTGATTTGAAGGCGGTGGGGGGGCCAGCTTCACTAAGGTTTAGATATTTTGTTGCAGGTTTTCAAATTATGCCCACAAACTTTAATGTGTTTTATTATATATTTTCATTTATTTTTACACAAAAAACTGTGAGTGATGGTAAAGTGAATGAAATGAATACGTGGTTTTCAGTTTTAAAGACAATCTGTATATAACCTATACAACTGAATTATTATCAGTTGTATACACTTACTTACTATATATATATATATATATATATATATATAGTGCATCTTAAAGTGTGTGTAAAGTCTCATGGGGTGGCCCTCCATGCTAACACACACAGGCACATTTAGAAGATGTCAGTCCATTAATGAGGTCATCTGGAGTGAGAAAGCACAGTTCTTAGCGCATCACTGATTTCTGTCAAAGCAGGTTTTTAGCTCTAATGCAGTGTACTTTCTGTCATCAGAGGCTTTCAGATGTGTATTGTGTTACTTCTCCATGAGAACTAAACCCACAAGGCAAACGCCCCGAATGACAGAAAACCCTGCTGAAAACAGCTCTCCTGCAAGATCTGACACGTTTCCTCCCTTTTCCTGTTGGATGTTGAAGTGAACGCTGACGGTTTACTTGTTGCCACACACTGTGGTCAGTAAAAGCTGATGAACATTTCAGTTTCTTATTTTAAAATCGCTTGTTACTACAGTGAACTGTGGTATAATATCTTCATAAAATGTTACTGCAGGCGTCTTATCTCTGTTCCTGCTGGTGGAAGTTGTTTTTATAACAAAAATCCAACAAGCTGATATATTCTGAACTAGTCTGGTAAAAACAGACCGTTGTTCTACGCTTTGCAGACGGTCTGGATGCTCAGGTGCTGAGAAATGATTGGATCTGATTTTACCCACTAGGTCTCAGTACCTACTAGGTACATGTTGCACACATGTTGCACACATGTTGCACACATGTGCACACATGTGCACACATGTGCACATTCTGAATTGATTCAGAAGTTTTATATCAATATTAAACGAGCAGCTTTGTGCTGAAATGTGCTGTAATGAACTGCAGTTTCTTGTCCTTTACTTAACAAATCCTGTCCAGATTAGATATAATATTTCAGCCATCCTGTGAACACCAGGAAGTCAAGCATTTAAACCACCAAAATAAAAATACTCCTGAGCAACAACAGCAAACAAAAATGTTTTGGGATCTTAATGAACATTCCAGCTTTGTCCCTGCAATCGGTCGGCGTTTACACAGAATCTGGCCATGGTGCTCCTGTTTTAATCAGGTTACAAAACAAACTATGTGTGTGTCAGAGCACAGAACAGCGGTATGCTGTGTTCAACCTCTTGATGAAACCAGCAGCTGTTCCTGTCCTCTGACTCCATGAGGCCACGGGGTCAACCACATAAAACACTTCACTGACCCTTTAGCCTCTGGCATGGAGTTCTGCAGCTTGATGCCAGCTTAGCCTGCCTACCTGCTACACGCATTAGACCTTTCTACAACCATTTAAAGCCTAGTTAAAGTACTACTCATCTGACTGATTAATACACACAAAAAAAAAACAGACTTAACATTACACCCAGTAGGGGCTGTAAATGTGTATAACAGTCTAGCTGTTGACCTGACAGCCTCATCTGACCACCATGATGGTAAGGAACGTCTGTGAATCTAATGAATCCCTCCAGGAAGATCTCAACTATTAAACTTTGACAACTCCTCACAACATGATATGATTTTGCATATATTAAGGGTGCCAGTTCAAGAAGGTTCTTGAAAACCTTATTTGCACTCTTTAATTATTACCTATGTTAAAATCCTGCCCTTTCTTGGGAAGGTCATGTGCACACAGCAGGCCTAAATTATCTCTGTCAGATTTGATTTCAAAACTTTTAAAGTGTCTACATAGGTCCACACTAGAAAGGGTTAATTTAACTCTTTTTGGAGAGTTGGTACCTTGACTCTTATAAAGTGTTAAATATCAAATCTGCTGGAGTTAATCATTTAACACTTACTAACACTAATTCAGTGTTAGATCTTAACATTAACTCAAAGTATTTTTTTTAACTTCATAGGAGTTATTTGTAATTAATATTAAATATGTATTTTACTGTTTTGAACTTTTAAAAGTTCTTTGGAAAATAAACAGAGACGGGGCCTCTCTGCGCTCCCCCAAAGAGCTGTCCACTCACCAACAGGTTGTCTTCGGGTTGTCGGGCTGTTTGTGAAGTTTCGTCACCGTGCTCCTCTACTGCATTGGACAGTCTTCAGTCTCTGAGTACGATAGGCAGAGCTGGTCTGTGGATCATAACAAACAAAAAGCATAACAATGAGAAATGGAACGAAGGAATACATTTTTACAACAACTCTAACAACAAGCCTCAATTACAGAGATGTGGAGTTTCAGAGATATTAACCCTTACATAATCATTTTTGGAGCTTGAAATCCATGGAAGGTTCGGGAGGGGGAGGTAGACGCTGACGACTGGCGATTCATCCTCAACCAAACTGGTACTTGTCATGATTTGTCATGATGAAAGAATGTAGATTTAATGAAGAACAAAAATACAAAGTCCAAACATCCCGGCGGCTCAGAAAAGAGCGGAAGGCTAAGGCTCAGGTACTGGTAGCAACTGGAGACACAAATGGACAAAGGCAACGAGACAAGCAGACTCGATTAGACAAGACGAGGGCCCGACAAAGACACAGAAGCACAGATGACATTAAATACACAGAGGGTAGTCAGGGAACGAGACACATCTGGGAGCAATCAAGGGGAAGACAGGAGGAGACTCACTAGACCCAGAAACCTAAAATAACCGCACAGAAAAACTCAAATCCTTACAGTACTAATATATAGAAAAAGGCAATAAAAGGATTAAAACATGTTGCAAAATGTATATAAGAAGACACAACAGTGGGAATAATGCTTTCAACATGAAAAAGCCTTTTACAGTTTTTCAAAGGAAAAAATTCGATCAGAAAAGTTGATAAATCTGACCAATATTCATGTAAACGTTCAACATCATGAAAAAAACGTACTCCAGATTATTACGGATCTGTTCAAGTTAGCCAAGGATTTGACTGAATGTTCACTGGCTTGATTTTATATCCAACACTTTTACTCCGCAAACATTTCTCTCTCCTAGTAACAGTATGTATCATTGAAAAGTAATAGTAATAAGATAAACCCGGCCACACAGTTTCAGTACACCACCATCCTGTAGAGATAACTCCGGCAGTTTAACAGTCACTCTGTCCGATTCAGATCTATGGCTTCTACTCACTGCATTGTGTAAGCTTGACAAAGATATCTAATAATGATGCCAGATATGAAAGCATAACCTTTTCATCTGATTGTGTAGCTGTTTCTGTGCCCGGTGAACCCAACAGAGTGCAGGTGAGTGGCCCTTTAAGACGGGATGAAAACAACAATTGTTTTATCTTATGACAACAATCAGACGTTGTCATAAACTCTGATTTTGTCTCAACAGATGAGCTCAGGTGACAATCACAGTTGTCACAATCACAGTTGTCACCTGCCGTAGTGATGTCCCGTTTGAGGCAGCCGCCTCCAGCCCTGAGAGCCCGACTGGTTGGCCGGAGACAGAAGTATCAGCGGGTCCCTTGTGAAGGAGCAGACGGCGGAACAGCAGAGGAGAACGGGGGAACTTGTTCTGCCTGTTGACAGAGAGGCAACACGGGACAGCCTAGAGACAATGAAGTCACATGGAGGTTGTACTTATGAGGGTGTGTTGGACGCCTCGTCCTCTGGAGCTTTCTGTTCTGAGACAGCAGTCAAGTAGATCCTCCATTTACAGAGGATCTATTAAAGAGCAGGATGATGTCACCTGCTTCAGCAAAAGAAATCTACTCAAGACGAGAAGTTTATTTGGGCTGTTGATGTAACGATCACAACATACGCTAGAAAACAAGATTCTGTTCATTTAAAAATTTAAGACAGTTGATTTGACTTTTTCTTTGCTTTCATCTCACCCAGTTTTGTCATTCAATGTCATTCAATGACAAAACTGCAAACATGCCAAGATATAGCTGGCAGGCCAGACAGGAATGGCTAAAATCAACGAAGCAGCCGAGAAATCAATGGTAACTCTGGAGAGGCTACAAAGATCCACAGCTCAGGTGGGACAGGCTGGCCACAGGGCAGGCAGAAGTCATACACTCTGCAAATCTGGCAGTTGATGAACACTCTCAGCTAAAAAAGAGAGCTAAGGGTTTTGGGGAAAGTAGTAGAGTCTATTTATATAACAGCTGTCCAAGTAGAGACGGGAGAACACCTCAACGTGAATGACGAGTAAGCACGTTTTTCTTGTGCCTCCTAGGAGGCATTAAGGAAGAAGTATTAGAGTGAGATCAGCAGATCCTCAGTTCCAGAAGATCTTTGCTAATTGGTGCTGGCTAGTCTGAAGGAGCTGAGTGGGAGGGCTGCTCTGTGAGGTGGTAGCTCAAAGCTTGGAAGCTGCAGCTCTGAGGAGGAGCTTCGTCCTCAAAGGCGGAGCAAAGTACACCCAGGCATTTAGCACAGCTGAGTGGTTGCCATGGGAGATTACAGGATTTCCCAAACGTGCATGAAAGAATCAAGGCAACACTCCATTTGTGTTTCTGACGAGGGAATAACATTATAACAAGATGTAAAACTATAAAAAGTTGATTTTACATGATACTGCTCCTTTAAAGAAATCAGTTTTGAAGATATTTGCACACTGTGCTGAGTTCTCTCAAACCTTTTTCTCTTTTCATCCCGCCGCACCTCTCTCATGAAACCACTTTATAGAATAAATCCGACATAAGCAACCAAATGGATCAACTGGAATGGATAAAGTTTCATTTTCAGAGCACATATGGACACTAGGCTCCTGAGATGACAGTAGAACTAACAGGAAACATTTCTACAAACAGTAAGATCAAGGCCTACAGGCACACGGTTATCCCAGACCGCAGCCTGCTTTCATCAAACATCCCACCATGTGATGAGGTTACAACAGAATATTGGTTTCACTGCACCTCTTTAAACTCACTAAAAGCTGAGTAAGACCCAGTGGATACTATCTGCTGCTGCTATGAGGGAGGAGGGGGCTTCAGGCTGAAAGCAGTCCCTGAAACCTCCAATGATGAAATGGGATTTATGGGGTAACTTTTAAAGTTCAGCCCAATCTGACCCGGTGCTCTGCAGTAAGGTTCACCCTGCAGCGGGTTTATCTGTGGGGCTTTCTGGTGCTCCCTTCAACCCTGCAGCAGTAATATTGAACTGCTTTATTGAACTTCTATACAGTGACTTGAAGGGGTTTGCAAAAGACTTGTGACTCGGGTTGAGGTCCACCTTCCAGCAGGACAATGAACCCAAACGTACAGCAGGAGCTGCAGTGGAATGTTTTTGATCAAAACGTTTTCATGTTACAGTCAAAGTCCAGAATCTGTGGCACAGACGCTCTCCAGAAGGATCTTATATCATTTACAGAGGATTGATTCAGGTAGACAAAACTAAAAAAAACATTCCACACTTTTCAGTTTACTCATTTTGAAAACTGTGCATCAGTTCCTGTTCGATTCACATAACTCTGAGTTAATTTATTACACAAAACTCCTGATAAGATGGACCAAAGGGTGTGAATGTATTTGCAAAGCACTGTAAAGGAATATTGGTGGTGTTTTTTTTTATGCTTCTCACTGGAAAATAATAATAATAAAAACATCCTCAGGGGTTTCCATTCTGCATTTCCCATTCAGACAGAGCCAGCTTAATGGTTGGGTTGGCAGCCCAGCCTGCTGTCAGACTGGTATGTTCTCCTCACTCAGCCAGGCCACAACCAGTACCAGCACACTGGAACCAGTCACAAGCACCAGTGGGACAGTGCAGAAGGTTTACAATGTTCCCAGCAAGTATTTCAACCCTAAGTAGAAAGCAGGATTTGACTTGCCTTTTGCTTGACACAACTAAGTTTCCCAAATGTTTGAGAAGGGAGCGGCAGAATTAAATGGGGTTTTATGAAATTAATATAGTTATTTACAAAAGAGCCTCCTATTAATCTTTTGTATTTATCTTCCCTGTATTTAGCTTCCCTGTTTATATTTAATGTTGCTAGTAAATGCCTCATGAGCATCTCATAAGCTCCATTATAAAACTTTATGCTAATAAAAAAGCATCAGTTGTTACATAAAAGCTGAGTGAAGTCATACTCCCCAGCTGCGTTCCAAACAACATTTCCTTCTCATAAACTAAACCCTCTCATCATAATGCATTAATACCAAAGGTGCAGGTGATACAATAATAACAGCAAACTTCATAACAAGAACAATCGAAATATTGCCAAAGCAGTGCTGAGGTAAAGACTCTCCCAAATTAATTGGGCCTCGAGTTTCTGTGTTTCCATTACAAATTATAAATCAAGTTTATCTGTAAAGCACATTTCAGCAGCATGGTAGTTCAAAGTGCTTAACATTATGAAAACATCAAAACATCACAAACTCATCATACAGTCAACAACTGTGGAAACCAGTAAGAGAAGTTAGAATTTGTCAAGTACCATCATCAAAATCATCAATACTCGTCAAATATGTTGGTCAGTGTTTCATTTATTATGGCTCAAAAGCAACTCTGAACAGGTTGGTCTGAGCCTTGATTTAAAGGAACTCAGTGTTTCGACTGTTTTGCAGTTTTTTAGAAGTTTGTTCCAGATTTGTGGAGCATAGAAGCTGAATGCTGCTTCTCCATGGTTGGTTCTGGTTCTGGGGATGCAGAGCAGAACCAAAACCAGAAAAGCTGAGAGCTCTGGAGGGTTGATACAACAGCAGATCTTTAATGTGGTGCTCAGTGATTTATAAACTAACAGTATTTTAAAGTCTCTTCTCTCAGTGAAGGACTGTAGAACTGGGTGATGTTCTCTGTCTTCCTGATTTTAGCCAGAACTCCAGCAGCAGCGTTCTGGATCAGCTGCAGCTGGAGGGTTGATTATTTTTTAGGCGGTCCTATAAGATACTGTCACAGTAATCAATGCAACTAAAGATAAACTCATGGATGAGTTTTTATGGTCCTTGCTGAGACATTAGTCCTTTATTCCTGTAAATGTTCTTCAGGTGATAGAAGGCCGACTTTGTAACTGTCTTTATGTGGCTCTGAAATTTTCACAAATGTGAGCAAAACTTCGTCAATATTCCGCTAATGTTGGCAAAACGTTATTTTGCAATTGTGACATTCCTATTAAATAAGGAATGCAATTAAAATCTCATATGAATAGGTTTGTCATTAAAACATCATGGATGTAAACACATGAGATATGTTCATATTTCAGCTTTGGTGCTAGCGCTCATTAGCCGTCAGAGAAGGCTATGCTATACCACCTCAGGTCATTTAACCATTTTACTTAGAAACGCATTAAGAACAGCTGCTCTGATTCTTCCTCTGCCACCACATCTGGCATTGAGGTAGATTTCCTGTGCAGTAATATCTAGGATTTAAAGGAAAACTACAGTGAGCTCTGTTGACGTTGATGGCAGAGGAAGCTACACTCAAGGATAACTCTGTGGACAGAGCCTCATGATATTTTAGCCAGTTGCCAGACTATAACATTTTGCAGTAAAAACACAACTTCTCAGGTTTCTGAGTTTCAATTTTCAACTTACTCTGCACATTTAAAGTGGTCAAGCTCAGAAAGCCCTGGACATTTTTCATCTTTACAGGCTGAAGCCACGAGCAGACAAATCTCTACCTATCTGACCGGCTGCCGCAGGGAGAAGCCTTCCCTGAAACCAGAAGGGATTACACACCATTACAGCAATGAGTAGAAAATAAATCTCTTAAGTTCTTACACAACTCTTACATAATAAGGTTACGTGTGTTACTGAACCAGGGATGCAGCTTGTAAATTACAATTATTCTTTTTCTCTATAAAAGTTTTACTGGAGTCTCACATTAAGTGGTTTCTGACTGAGTTTTGACTTTTTATAAGAGCAAAGTAAAAGGGGAACTTTCCTTTGAATCTGCTAAAGTTTTTCAGTCTGATAAACAAAAACCAGATCTCATTTGACCGAACTCATTTTCTCTCACTGGGAGTCTTGATTATGACAGCTGCCTTACAGCCTCTTCTTCAGTTTCAGCTGCGCTCTTTGCTGGGGGTCGATGAGGAACCTTCCACTCCCAACTGCAGGGGTAAAATAATACTTGGGTCACAGCCCAGCTCTTTGATCCTGCAGCCCCGTCAGACAGGAAGTGCTTTAATCAAGGGAGCTGCCCTGTTTTGCCTGATGGAAATAAGGGACAGAGGGAAGAATAATGGATCCAGCAGCTGCTGCAGAAGAACCACAGCCTGGTAGAGCAGAACCGAAGCAGCCACAGAGAGAGAGAGAGAGAAAAAAACAGCAACTTGTCTTTTACTGTGCTGTTTTGTTCCTTTTCATTGACAAAGTGTGACCAGATTCTGTGTTTAATGAGAATACTTTCATTTTATTTACCCACTTATCTCTGCTGTTTTTTGTAAGAGTTTCTCAAATCACAAACTGTTATAAGTAATCAGTGTGAAATCAAGTTCAGGCGTATCTAGTCCATATAATCCAGCTTTTAGGACTGTGTAATCAGGCCTGAGCAGCGAAGCGCTGAGGGTTTCTTTTTCTTTTTCACATTTACTTCACATGTACCAGAAACAATGGTTCTGGCTGGAACCATCGTATGTTAAATTATTTACTGCATTAAAAATGTATTTATGTAATTAACATTAATTATGTAGAGTTTTTTATTACATAGATACAATTATATTTCTGGCCCTAGTAACAAAAGATATTTATATTTTTCAGATTTTGTCTTCAAATTTAAGAAGCTGAACTGCAGGAAAACTTTGGACACCGACGGCCTCAACGTGAGAGGAAGCTAGTAGAGATGATTTCTCTATGAAAGCATTACTGAAGAGACTGCTGCCTTTCCCAAACAATTTAGAGTTGCGCTAGACTGTACACACTGATGGACATTATCTATGATTTATGACAGATGAGCAAATTATGGTCACATGGGTTGACAGGCATTCCTGGTGTGGCTTTTAGCGTCAGTGTTTTGACTGTGGTGGCCCGCTGCTGGACTCTCGGTTTCTATCTTGAAATTCTGGCTGCAGTTTAGCAAGAGGCTTCTTTATCAATAATATATATGAACTGGTGCGGCAAGACAAAGCTAACAATAGACACATTGTTGACTGAGACATGAGCTCACTAACAGAGACGTTCATCTCTATAAACCAGTTTTCTGACACATGAACCGGTTTCTGTTAGTTTTAGCTGAGATCATTAGAACAGCTCCTTCATATGTAAAACACTAATGAAGACGCAAAACTTCAGTTCTATTTCTCCACTGCTCTAAACACCCAGGGACGTTTAAGTATCACAGGTTTTCAGCCAAGACGTTGAGTTGACGATATCTTCACATCTTTTGACCCTCGTTCTGGTCCAGGCCATAGGCATTGTATTCACTGAATGTATAATCAAGATGAAATGCGGCAATGAGCAGTTACTGTTTCTCCATAATCCCATTCCCATGCAGCAGCCAGACAGCTGTGGTCGAATTGCGGATTTGGGCTGTGCAGCTGTGACGCAAAACGTTAGAACCAAAAACCATAGAGTGACAGTGTGGTGAGCATATCAAAAAATGCCTGTATGCATCTTGAATCTGGGAGGATATGTCTCCCAGGGACGACGATTTAGGCCAAATAACATTAAACGTTACTAGAGAAGTGAATAGACTGTGACCTACACCACCAACTTATTGCCTCTTTTTATTCAGTTGAATTCAGTTGAAATTCTGGATATTTTGACATGAAGCATCAAAATATGATGTGTTTTCAGAGTGAATGGTAGACTATCTGCACAGCCTATGCGCCTGGAAATGGTTATGTTTCAGTGTCCGATACTGTCAGCAGGAGGAACTGTGTCTGATCACTTTATTTCCAGTGAGCATAAGGCAATGCTACACAATTACCTTTTTGATGCCACAGAGAACTAAGCACATCCACCTATGTGCAGTTGTCATTATTTTCAGCAGTACTGAAGCTTTTTCTCGACAGATCAGGTCTCTACTGAATAATTCCACATTGAACAGAGATTCTTCCAAAAACAATGTGCACATTATGAAACCTATGAAGACATAGACAAAGTTAGACCCACCTTTGACCGAGACAAGAGTAGAACACACTTCATGGATTGGTCAAACCTTGACTACAAGATTTCATTGTGATTAAAGAACGTTAAAAACACAGTTTGTGAAGTCTGTGTTGGAAAAAGTGAGATTCAACTCTCACTCCAAAAGAATAATCATTTATTCATCCGATCAGATCAGTTGTCTTCTGGATGTTGGATCATTTAGATCGGTTTTCTAACAAGTTAGGAAATAAAAAGGGTTTTAGTAGAATGTCATGGAATGGGTATTTGTTTGACTGTGAGAGTGTTGGCAAAAAGAGGGGCTCAGCATTGTGTAGCTGCTAACAGGTAATAGCATGACATTGTTTTCTTTGGCACAATTAAAGGGCTTTTATTTGCTGTTGACTTTTATCTTTCAACATAATAGAAACGGCTCATTACCATGACTGGGATTTTTGTAATAAAGACATAATATTTTCTCTTTTGGTATTTGATAATGTTTCCTTTAACACCTCAGAGGTGAAGACATGAATAAGGAAAGGATTCCAACTGGTTATTATCAGGATCCCACCAGACTGTGACTGTCTGTTAACTGTGAGCAAAGATGATGATAAAGAATAGGAAGTGCTTATCTTTGCTAATGATTAGATGGCCTGATTGGCTCCTCTTCTCGTCGCATGGGGGTTGTTTTGTCTTTCTGCTATGTTACATCAGCAGATCACTCTCAGTAACCTCACCTGTGACATTTAATGTCACTGGAAATATCACCTACGACAGAAGTCATGTCATGGGCAAAAATGACCTTTTGTATAATACATTCTGACGACATTTTATCTTTCTGAAGCCAGCTGTCTTTACTTTTTTGTTTCCATCTTATTGGGCCTGTTTTGTCCAGACTGTTGTTTTTATGTATGCATTAAAGTCACGTATTTGTCAAAATCTTTGTAGCATGACTTTATGTCTCAACATAAAGAGAAATTCAAATACAGTTCCTTTCAAAAGTTTCCATAAAAGTTTTTATTTTTTCCAATTTACATCAGAATTAAAAATTGTTTTTCGAAGTATTTTCTAAAATAGTAGCAAAAAAGTGTGGGGCAGTAACAAAGCTACTGGTTAAGACTACAGGCCACTTGATTTAAAATGAAATAGTGTAACTCAGAAGAATTACATTGAGTTCTTTTTTTAACTACTGTTGTAAATTCCAGTTTGTACTTGATGAGTTCAGATGGGATGTGAGGCTCTTAGAAAGGAGCTGGATCTCTTGGGCAAATCCAGATGTTATATTTATTTATGTTTAAGAAGTCAGACTGCTATAACTTGTGTTATGAGGAAACACTCTTTGACTTATTGTCTGAACCCACTCTTCCTTGCGGGGCCACAGGGGCCTGGAGCCTATCTCAAGGTGTGTGTGTTGTGCAGTGACAAACACACTTGAACCAACCACACTCATTCCTATGGCCGTTTTGACAATAGCATTTACTATAGTAGTCATGTTTTTGAACTATAGAACATTTTATTTTAGTTATATTGTGACTTTTCTGTATATAAACAGTTGAGGTCGTTAACACGCAACACCAGAGTGAGTTTTACAGTTCATTCAAAACTAGGAAGAAAACAGAAACCTTTGTGTAATAAAGTAATGCCGCTTTCTAAAGTTACACAGTCAAAAAGTAAATATTTAGTTTGCTAATATGTCAGTTTTTTTTTTGCATTATTTTTAACATTTTATAGTACATTTATGCACATTTTGTATTTGTTTGTCCATGCAATCTCAAAACATTCCACATTTGTTTGTGGTTTTCTCATGAAAAAGTAAAAAAGGCCCACAAGTGTAAATGATTGAAGACACTTTAAATGTGCACATTAATATGCATTTACATTTGTTATTAAACACAAAATGAATTATGAACTGAATTAGTCTTTTGGGTTGCATAATTCTTTGAAAGTTGACAGAGAACTGCCAAAGTATTTATTTTTCATGCTTTCTTGAATAGACTATAAAATAAAAACATAAAATCTCAGCTGTAATAGTTATATCTGATATATTTATATCTAATTTTAATAGTTTTTTTTTATATTAATTATATTATATTAATAGTTTCTGCTCAGGTAGTGAAATTTGCAGTATCAGAACTCAGTCTCTTGTTAGGCAGATGAAGGACTGCAGGATTACTGATGTGTCAACAGAGTCACATTGAGCCCCACAAAACGAACTCTATGTGAGATCAGTCATAAATGATATTAAAATCAACCAATCATATAATTTCTTTAAGTTTATGGGCTGTGTGATTATGATGCTCAGGGAGCCTGATCATTATGTGAGCTGAGATTTTGATGGAGTTCTTCAGGAGTCCAGAGGCTGTTAGCTGTATATGCCGTTATTAATACTGACTTTTAATTTTAAAAAAAGTTGGACCATATGCCTTAAAAAATATAAAATAACATCACAGAATTGAGTTTAGAGAGGGAAAAATGCCCTAAAAGTTTATTTTTTTCAGCTCTTGGTCGTGATTCGGCTGGATGGTGGGCCCATCCTGAGATAATATTAATAATAGGATTTTATATTTTATGGTTCTGAGGAAATCTCTGCAGGAGTAAGATCTTTTTCAAAAGTTTATTCCAGTCAGCTCAGGTAGCAGCTGAGAGTGTCCTGTGCTCCATGGAGCATGAGGAAAGCACCTGAGAGCGACAGAGAATCAACTGATTTCTCATTTAAACCTTTTCTGTTTCTGATTTTGTGCATTTTTGCAGATCAGCATCAGTCAAAAACAAAATGACTATTTTAAATTAATAATCAAAAGGATTACCATTGAATGTCACCTGTTGCTACTAGAAACCAAGATGAACAGACTTGGCATTCTGCCTGCTTGCCATCCAGACTCTTTTCATTCAACCTGAACATCACCTGCTGAGCTGAGGTCACCTCATGTTTACAGTCATTCGCTTTACAGTGAAAGTTGATGCAAGGTCTAATTTTCAGTGAGGCACGTTTGCTACATGTGGAAGTTTCCGTCAGCTGGATGGATGTTTAGCAACTAAACGAATGATATGTTTACATCCAAGCAGCTGATGACCTTTTGGTTTCTGAGAAAAGTCCCTACAGCTTTTCACATCAACATTCTGAGAAATGTGAGGAATCCAAATGTCAGATTCTATTGACACATCAGCAACCCTGCAGGTATCGTCTGTGTGTCATTCTGTGTCTGCAGACACATCTACTCCTTTAATAAGTGGAGGTCTAACTTTAAATTGTCAATTTTTTGTTTGTTTCATGCAAAAAAATGTGATAAAAGTCTTTTAATGACAAAAACATATTAGTGGAGGTATCTGTTCTAATCATGTACTTCTTAGATTGCTGATAGAATAAAATATTACTTAGTCCCAAAATTAGACAAATGCTGAACTGCAGATGCATAGTCATAGAAGAGTAACCCCTCATCCTCTGCAATAATAAGTTGAAGTAATTACAGCAATTGATTAATCCGATTAATTGTTTCAGAACTAATTTTTCACATTTTTTTCCAGCTGTATTTAATACGTTAATCAATTATAGTTAATGTATAAATAGTTTAAGGTCTTGTTTATTTAGAAGTTTTACCTTCTAAGAACTCCTGAGTTGATGCTGTAAACGACTGAAACATCAGCCAGTCATTTCTGTGTATTGGCTGATTTTCCAAGAGCGACATGACAACAGACACTGCTAAATGTTCCAGATCAAAAGAAACAGCTCATGGTTTCATCATCTCTGGTTTATCTGTTGGGAAAACAATCCCTAAGGCCAGGTGGATCAAACTCATTTTCATTTTGGGCCGTATCAAAAATCTGAATGTTCTTAAAGGGCCGTTTGTGCCAGAGTGTATTGATAAAGCCCATTAAATTGTTAAAATATAAAATAAGTAGCTATTTCAGCATTCAATAAGTGTTGCTTAAAATTAAATAATATTGAACGTTTTTCCACCCTGATCAGTCCATCCAGGATTTTGTGATTGTTTTTTGTGTTTTTTGCAGTCATAATCACAGATTTTTTGGTGCTAATTTAGAAATATTTGTAAGGAATTTTTATGACATTTGTGCTAATGTGTGATGTTAAATGTGACTTTTTATTAATCACTGTATCGGTCACACACTATAACTTGACATCATGTAAGGCTGGAGCAGCAGTCACTTAAACCCAATTTTTTTTTTTTTACCAATTTTGAGGAAAAATGTCAGTAAAATGAAAAGAAATGTGAGGATCTGTTGATTTTGGATGAATTTTGCGGATTTGTGAAAAACTGGAGGGACTTATTGATGTAATGTGGAGTCTAGAGGGCCACATGAAAAGCTACACAGGGGCCAGATTTGCCCCCGGGCCTTGAGTTTGACACATGTCCCTTACACATTTATTAGTTATTGAAAATGTGCCAATTACTAAATATTGGCAATTTTAAAGAAAGATTTTATTCCTAATAGCAATAAAAATATAACAGAAGTTCATTGTCACTATCTCAAGAATGTACGTTTTCACATGAAGCCGACTGCTTCACATGAAAACTATCGTTTTTCACAACACATTTTTGTAGATATCTTCAGAATCAGATGTGAATGTGTAAAGATATTGAAAATGAAATTCAACAGTAGTACAAAAGTATAAATAATGCCCTTATCCGTTTAATATTAATGTGCTGGGGACACGCATGGGTCTGGTAGTGTTTCTGCTTCTGGAAAAAGGCACAAGTTTTAACCAAACGTGAAGTACTATCAAAAAGCAGATCAGAGGAATGTTTCCTCTTCGTTTCCATTAAGTTACATCAGTAACTGATTACAAGTCTGAGGATTTTACCGGGATTCTCAGGCACCATGAAGAACGGTTATGGGGGAAACCTGAGAACTCTTGTAAGGTGTGCGTGGCATAAAATGAACAGCACTTCCAGTAGAGTTGGTGTGACGGTCTGAGGCAGCTTTGCAGCTTCGAGCCCAAATGACTGATTGATGGAACTATAAACTCTGGTCTCTATCAGAAAATCCTGAAGGAGAATATCTGACCATCAGGTTGTAACCTGTAAGCCCAGTAGCCAAAATATCATCTCTGCTACCCAGATGTTGAGCTGCCAACATGTCATGACAGTCATGAGACTCTCATATAGTATCAGACTTAAGTCAGAGGCCTCTATAGATTCATAGCAATTCTGACTGCTACTGGAAATTCTTCTTGCCCACAGCATCAGCCTCAACAATGTCTTCTTAAGGATACTTGGATGTTATGAGAACATTACGTTTCCCTTTGGGATAAATAAAGTACTTTTTTATTGAATTATTCAATTATCATTCTGTCTCCCTGAAAGTATGATAAAGTATTTCTGACTATGAATTTGAATTTGAATCTGAAACGGAGCCAAAGCACTCATTCCATCTCTGAATGGCTCAAATGGTCTTTTGGACTGAACTAGTCACAAAAGACCATTTGAGATGCCTTAACATGAACTTAACAAGGCTGTTGATGCTCCAAAATCCTCCAGTCCGTCTGATGTGTTTGATAATCTGAAACTTATTTCATCTTTAAGATGCAAATACTTTTTTACAGTGCTGCAGAAAAACAAGAGCAGAGTAGACCAATATGACCAGTGTTGACCTGAGCTGGTGAACACTGGGGATTTGAACCATATAGTGTTGTTTGAGACCTACAATTACACTTCACTTGAACCCTGTAAGACATTTTACAGCAGGAAACCTTCCCATTTTGGTTGTACTGGGTTGCTATAGCAATGGCTGTTGATATGAAGAGTTTTGGAAACAGCTGGTGATTTACTGAGAGATTCATTCTGTGATATGTGAGGCAAAGCAGTTCAGACAAACAAGGCATCAGGGTCATGTTGTGCAAAAAGATACCAGGTGATTGTAACAGAGCAGTCTGAGGTGATAATGTTGTGGAGCCGACAGTATATCTCTGGAAGCATTACCACAGCCAAGTCAAACACTGTCACAACTTGTCCAGCGACACAATACACCCTCACCTTGCCAACGTATAGGCAAACACTCCTTATCAGTTTAACAATAGAGCTCCATTCTCCCTCTTTAGTCCTACAGATACGACTGCCACCGCTGCAGGGCTGAGCCAGCGTCAGTTCCCACATGAGACGATAAAGCTCAGGTAGGAAGGGGAGTTTTCCCGTCGCCTTTCTCACGGCGGTCATGTCAGAGCTGAGGATAGGCTTACAGACCTACTGCTGTCGGTGCCTCATTGCTAGCAGGTAAGCCGTAACAAAGGACAGCTCACACATAAAGGTGGCACGAAAAGTTAGACCAGCGGCCACACTTTGGGGAAGAACGTTCAGTCCAACAACTGAACAATACAACATGTAGAGTAGCTCTCTTGGTCTCAGGTGGTGATGCTGGCTAACATTTCAAGAATGCACATGCTAACACTGCTAATAAGTAAACCAGTAAGGTTGCTCATGGCATTCCAGGATTATTTGTCTTTTGGTTTATAGAATCCTAATCTTTAGCTGATACCATATCTAATCAGCTACGAAGAATTCAAATACAGCTGCAAACATTTTAATAAATGGGCAGAAATTGCTTACAAACACAAAATGATTAAAGGAAACTGACATGTTGTTTCATACTTAAATCCTCCATTAGTTTACAACAAGTAGCCAGAGAAGCAATATAATAAAAAACCCAGCAAGATGAAAAATGAATTTATAAACTCTAACAAAACCCAAACAGTTTAAAGGAACCAGTTAATGTAAAAAAGGAGAACTCCACATTCATGTTTTATAAATTAATTGACCTTCATATGTATTAGTTTAAATCAATGCCTATTTGTGTGTAAAAATGTCCCAGTCAAATTCCAGAACTAGAAAACGACTGGGAATTTGTGCAAAAACATAAATTAAAACATTTTTTAAAAATTCAAAAGATTCGCAGCTGGAATAGAGGCAGCACTAGTTTTACACATACAAATTCATGCAGCATTATTCAGATACATGAGAAATCTGAGACATGCTGAGTCATTGACCTTCAGAATGAAATGCTTTTATATGATGTCTATCTGATAAAATCCAAATAGAATACACTGAAATTTGAGGATGAAGCATGACGAAATGTGAAAAAAGTGTATTAAGAAAGAAAAGTATTTCTTTGAATTCGAGGTGTGGTCTGTGGATCAGTCAGTAAAATAGTCAACTTGGGACCAGAAAGTTGTGGGTTTGACTCCGTCCTCCTCCTGTCACAGACTGTGCTCTTGAACAAGGCAGGGAGTCGCCTGCCAATACAGATGTGGCCATGGCTCTGGTGGTAATCTCTGAGTGGTCAGTATGAGGAGGGAAGCCCATTTCCAGTTCTTACTGACAGATGCCCTTTACGAAACAAGAATATTTTGCAGTATATTGGAAAATCTTATTCAATACATTAAGCAATACATTCTCATATATGAGATTAAGTATTTATATTGTCCAGTATATTGCAATATCACCATAGACCACATTGGTATATATACTGATAACTATACAAAATGTATTGCAATCACTACCAACCAGTTCACTATACTGTATATGTTTACATGTAATTTATATGTTACAACATACTATACATATGTAAACTTATGAAATATATTTACCAAATTATTAGTGTAGATATATTGTAATATATTCTAATATAACACATTGTTGAAAATATTATATGTTGTAAATACACTGAATTATATGGTGATGATACATGTATTATACAATATGTTACATATTCATGAAATACATTGCAAAACACACAAATGATAGTTCCTTTCCATACGTAGTAATATACTAAACATGCATGGGTTTATACATCCCAAAATATATATAATTTTATATTTATAAATGCTCACCATCATGTGGTGAGTCTGCTGGTGGACATATGGAAAGTGGCGCTGCAGTAAAGTACAACCCATGTATGAAGGTCTCAGTCCTCAAAGTTGCCGTCGCAGGTTGGTGTCCCAGCCTGATGACCTTTGCCCCCTCCCCCACCCATCATCTCAACCACTTTTCTGTCTGACTGCTCTCAAATAAAGGCCACTGGAGCCAATAAGAGCAGAACTTCACTGTTTAGTTCATGAAGGTTTAGAAGAGCAGTTTCCATTGCTTCCCTGCTGTGTTTACTGGCATAAACTCCCTGCGTTACTTAAACAAGTAGCTGAATAACTTCATTCGCCTCAGTTCAGTAAAATGTTGTTTGCAACTGCGTTATTAACACAACGCAGAACAGATATATAATTGGGCTTACTTGGTAGTTTTGAAGCTGAAACACAGATGAAAATAATCTCAGGAAAATTTCCCATTGGTCTAACAACAATGACCTCCTGCCTACCTGCACAGCAGCATGAAGTCATGCCATTAAGTGCTCCATGGGGGTAAACTCATAAATTTGCAGTACTGTTGTTCAGTAAAAGCTCATTAGATGAAGTCATGCCCAGTGGCAGTCATTACCTGTAATTATTTTTAAAAAAAAGCCTTTACTGTTAATTTCCTGTATTTTTTTTTTACCTGATTACCTGGGTAAGTTTCAGAAAAAGGCTTAACAGTGTTTACGTTCTGACGTCAAGTAGTCAGTAAGCAAATCCCAGACTCTTTCAAGCTAAAAGTATGTTTGCTGAGCATCTATTTTTCCCACCAGCTACATTTTTCACAATATGCATCCATCTGGTTAACCTCAGGGTGCTTGACTTCCTCTCCAGCTAATCTCTGGCTTTTTTTTTTTTTCTTCCTCCTGGCACTTATCTCATCCCCGGATTTTTCTCTTCAGAAAGGATGAGTATTTGGTGAGTCTGTTGGTGGACAAAGGAGATTTGTTAAAACCCATCACAGAAGCATTATGTCTTTCCATCGACATCAAAGACCAACAGATAAAAAACAGTTTAGGTGGTTAAGTTCACAAACACTTCACACACAACCAAGACCATGAAACAAAAGTTTTTTTTAGACTTTAAACATATGTTTCCAACCCATTCAGCATGTCAACGAGCTCAAGAAACAACATAACTTGTTTTTCTATACTCAGATCTACTTCATGCAAGAACAGTAATGGTCCCATAAAGTCACCCATACTCTGTTCCATTAAAAGTAAACTTGGCAACAAAACATCTGTCTTCATCTTGCAACAAAACTGTCAAATTGGTTCTCTACTATGATCACCTGAAAAATGAATGGGACAGTTTTCCAACTGTTATATCCCAGTGATATTAATAGACTGGATTTCAACGCTTCAGCCACAAAGAAGCCTTCATGTTGACATGAATCGGTGATACGTTTTGCTGCTGTACTTTTATGGCTGTGTACATCTATGATAAAACAGGGTGAAACTTCCAAGACTAAGAGTGTGCTAAGCTCAGACCTAGAAGTAAAAATTGATATGGTTCACAGAAGTCTGTAAACAATGAATGTTGGATAATATAAACCCATCCTCAATAACAGTTTGTCTGGTTTTATACGCTAACTGAATTGTTCAGTGAATATATTGTGATGATAACATCAGTGAGTAGAAAATTACTCTATTTTTGTCTGAGAGCCCAAAACTGAGAGAATACTGGCAGATATTTAGATATTTACACTGTACTGACAGATGTTACCAAAATCTATTTCAATCTGAAGTGTTGGTAAACATTTGCATTCTGTGCACTGGTACAGGGACACTTGCTTGAGATCTGTGTTCTTCCTACAAGCAAAGACCTGTTATTATCCCTGTGTGGGACTAATTTCCTGTTTTTAAGGGACACATGTCTGCAGAGGTTTTTAAATGTACCTGCCAGCTTTGAAAAACAATGAAAAGGCTGGTTATGATGTGCTGCAGAGGAAGAATATAGATGATGTCACAAACCAAGATATAATATCCAGACTTGGCCAAATAAGAACTCTGATGAAGTATTAAGTCATTTTTTTTCTAGTAACAGAAGTCTGACTGTAGTGAGCGACCCGAGGGACATGCATTATGTCACTGTCGTCACATTGTGTGAGAGCCTTTGAGAAAGCTGACACCTTTCCTTTTGTCTGAGTATTTTATTCGGTGCATGTCTTATTGTTTGTTTTAAAAATTACATAAGTGTTTTCTTGGTGAATTGTTGCGTGCATTCTGTGTCTGTGTCACCGGTCGGATCAGAGTGTCTGGTTTTGTTTCTCCTGAACCCTACAGGCAAGAGGCGTGTTTGTTGGCATGGATCTCCTCCTGTGAGGTGGATTTGTTTGTCTTACACAAAGATGTTTTCAAGTCTGTTATAAGAGCCGAGGAGTAAAGGCCTGACTAATCCAGGTGTGAGTAATGCCGTCCATCCCCTGAGGAGGTCTAGGCAGGAGGAGCGCACACATCGCCAGCAGGGGAATGGCAATGATCTTATAAGACATGTTTAAGTCAGGGGTGGCTTTTAGTTGTCTTTTGTGGCAGTGGTGTTGTTGTGAACACCCAAACTCTGGATGCGGTGATGGACTCTGACATGAATCTTCAGAGCCACATAAAGACAGTTACAAAGTCGGCACTTCTATCACCTGAAGAACATCTCCAGGATTAGAGGACTGATGTCTCAACAAGATCTAGAGAAACTCATCCATGTGTTTATCTTTAGTTGCACTGATCACTGTCTTCACAGGTGTGCCTTAAAAAAAATCAATCGTCCAGCTGCAGCTGATCCAGAATGCTGCTGCTGGAGTTCTGACTAAAACCAGGAAGATAGAGAACAGTTCTAAAGTTCTCCACTGAGAGAATACACTTTAAAATACTTCTGTTTATAAATCACCATTAAGCCATTAGAAGACAATTATTAAAACATTAGAAATTGATGCTAGGGATATCGATGGTATCAGTCTGAGATGTTCTTTCTAACCACTTTTTGTGGTTTATTATTTTGCTTTAAAATTGCAGGTTGTGATTGTGGGAATATGTTTTCCAGCTAAAGTTTTAGCACCCTTTGCTATGCTGAATAACGTGCAAGAAGAGGGTGAAATACCTCTTTAATTATCCTATCTCAGATGTCCCAATGTCCTGTATACCTAAGTTCCATCAGACAGACAGACAGTTTCATGTGAGTGGGTTAGTTGAAGAAGAGCCAAGTCTCTCTGCAGCAGAAGCAGCAGCCTGACTTTAAAGACTGATATGTATTTCAGGCATGCAGGAGGCTGCTAGTGTTTTTCCCACGCTCCAAAAAGAACTTCCAGTGTTTACCTGAAGAAAACATATCCAAAACAGACTTTAGAATGAAAAATATGCATGTGAAAATATTGCATTTTGGGAGTATCAGTATGTCTCAGCTAGCTTAAGCTTCAGCAAAGACAAATTCAATCATAACCTGCACAGGTATCAGTGTTTGGTTTCCTTGTGTCATTATTAGAAGTTACTGTTAGTAATTTAGCACTTCCAGTGCGGTTTGGTTTTAGAAGAAATAGCTCAACTGAAACGGCATCTTATTGTTTCATGGAAACAACCGATAAGGACAGAGGATGTGTGATAGAAGCTGTGTTTCTGGACCTACAACATTCAGTATCACTTGAAAACTTTTCAACTATCACCTATCAAACAGGTTGTGTCTGTAACTTCCTGTTTTTTTTCTCCACCACATTCATACCTATGTCTTGCTAAATATGACAACAATGGACAAAGGTTAAAAAAGGCTCAAGAAAACCTAATGATGTAGGTTTTCATCATTAGGCTTAGGAACCCCAAAGCTAACAGGATTTTAACCAGTTAGCTTTGCGGTTCCTGATTATAAAGATACTGTTTTGAATTCAGTATGCACATCCTGCTTGTCTCAGGCGAGTCAGACAACTTTGATTTTGCAGTTTGAAAGTCATGGTAGGAAAACTAAATTAGGAAGAGCAAATGAAGCTAGAAAATTTCTGAAGAAATTTAAACGGGGCCTGCCAAACTGTACCCATCGGTTGGAACCCAGTTCTAATGCTAAAAATTAGCATCAATACTAAGCTACAATGTATTCAATAGCATGTGGAGAGTCACAAGCATGTTGAGTAACATGGACTTACTCCATTCAGTATGTTGAGAATTGTGCAGTTGGTGAATTGTTTTTTTTTTTCTTGTCATTGGTGATAAATATATTATGAAACAGACATAAAACTCAAAAGTAAAAGTCTGGTTTATAGTTGGTTACCAGAAAAAAACCCCGCTAATTTCTCAACACCAAATTAATAACAAGTAATATTATTGTTTATAAAACATAAGCTCTTTTGAAATACTGCTGATCTGCTTAGACACAAGAAATTTACAGTTGGTAAATTTTGCAAAAGTAAAAATCAGATGTTTACTTTGTGGCACTTCGTTGTGATATGCAACGTAAACTGCTACTCCAATATGACCATGGATCTTTAAAGCAATCAGTGAACGTTTAGTTTGAATATTGTTCTCAAAAGTATTTTTTGTACAATGAATAAACCACTCTGGAAAATGTCTCATTTTTGACTGTTATGTTATGATAAATCTACAGATGGGTGGAATGCCAAAGTAAGATCATATTAAACATAAGTCAGTTGTAGGCAACCCTGCATATTCTGCTTTTATATTATCAATTCAAAAAAAGCTGTTTTCGGTGCCCCTAAAGCACCTGTAAGATACATATTACAGGATAATGGCTCATTATTTAAACAAACTCCATTCATACTTCTTCATGGCATACTCTTATAGCTGACCATTATCTACAGCCTTCTCAAAATTTGTTGAAAAATTTGGCACATTGCAGTGCAGCACCAGCATGTATTTACATCTCCATTTAAAGGAGAACCTGTTGGGAAAAAAAATCTGTTCTTAAATGTCTTTTTATTAGCTGTAAAATGATATAATTAACATAAATAAAGCTTAAAATGTGAGTGCATATAATAAATATACCTACATTAATGAAATACATTAACTTTTTAACAGTCCTGATTGAGTTGTTAACTTTTAAGTCATCCATCCATTCATTATTTTACAAGTTTATCCCTACAGAGGTCACGAGTGGTGCTGGTACCTATCTCCAGTGGTCAACACACTCACACCTAAGGGAAATTTAGAGAGACTAACTTGACAGTCATGTTTTTGTGGGAGGAAGCCGGAGTACCCAGAGAGAACCCACACATGCACTGGGAGAACATGCAAACTCCAGAGAGACCCCAGGCCGGGAATCGAACCCAGGACCTTTGTACTGCAAGGCAACTGCACCACTGTGCAGCCTCAAAGGATGCATTCAAAAAACACTTTTCAATCAAACACCTGTGATAAAAAGACTAAAAATATTTGCAGGTGAAGGAAGAAAGGCAGGAACTCAACAGCACCACCTAGAAAAATTATTTTATTTTGTACCTTAAAATGAATATTTCACACAACTTCACAATGACAAAAATAAAATAATTACTTAAAAAAACAGCTTTGGATAAAAAAAAAAAAAAAAGAATATCAATTTCAGTTGCTTCAGACTAACTAAATTGTTTCTTTCAAATTGATTGGTACTGAACTCGATACTTTTATAAATACCGACCGCATTCTGTCAGTACTACACGTCAAATCAAACGGTACCATATCTCGGTACCCAAGTGCATTATTATGACAGTATGGAGGAGCCCTAACTCTCCGGCTGGAAGCTTTGGGACCAGCGGAGAGCTAATGGACCCTGTCGCCGGAATCAGATGTGGCAGGTGGAGGCTTCTTGGGGCTCAGCGGCGGCACAGAGAGGCATCTTTAATGAAAACAAGGACTTTGAGCACAATATGTGTGTGAGTACAACTGGGACTGGCTCAGAGATGACAAAGGAATACAACAGAGGATCCCATGAAAACAAAGAAACACAGGTGAACTTAAATACATGTGGGGAGATAAACAACAAAATAAAACAAAAACACAAACAGCTGAAGCGATAAAGGGAAACAATTAACACAAAAGGAGGAAATTAACAAGAAAACTTGGAGCAAAAACCAGGGTCATGACACTATTGGCCCTCATTTAATGAAATTGCGTGTCAAGGTTTTGCCAACACAAGAAAAAAACCCTTGTAATAAAACTGCCTCTCTTGTTTTAGTGCTTCTTTAGTTGATTTTCCAGACATGATACGATTACATTGTCAACTAACTGATGTTCCAAAACAGCCAGGGTCCATCCAGCAGAGCAGCTCAAGGCTTTAGTTATGTCATTGAAAACCTTCTGGCTCAGACTTGGAAGCTATTTCTGCTCAATTTCAAATTCCTGTCAACTTTAGCCCAGATTTTTTCAACAACCCGTTCTTGTGTGTCTTTCAGGTAGTTAAGACAGCAACATGTCTTTGACTTCCTGATGCCTCTACACATCAACGCCTTCACAAAAAGCCATATTGTCTCGTTTCTCTCATCCTCAGATGACTTTCTGAGATCTTCGATTTCACGTTATCAGTCGGTGATATTGATATCAAGTTGCACCACAGAACTGAATCTTAAACGCAACTTGAGCAACTCTATGGGGTCTTCCTCGTCCAAGGGAGATGTGAGTGACGATATCACATGCTTTTAAGAAAAACATGTTAAATATCTCTTTACAGTCAGAATGAAAGTTCTCTTCATTGCCCATAGCTTGAGCAAAGGCCTGAGAAACTATGTTCCCAAATATGACTTTTAAATCTCCATATTTGTACTGCTGGTTCTCAATTAGGTCCAAAACCACACCTGAAACTCAAATAGTACTCTTCACAACATATTGACAGTGACTCATTTTAATGCCTTCCTTATTTATGTAACATTAATTAACATAGAAATCCCAATTCCACAAAGTGATTCTGTACAATCTACAAGAAGATTTAATAAATCAGAAAACCAGAAAAAAAATGGTGAAAATCATCACTTGGGCACCTTCTTCTCTAGCTGGAAGAGACCCAGTATATCCAGCATGGACTGTTTGCGTTAAATAGCGCAACGGATATTTTGTCCTCTCCGTTCTTTCACCTTGGTGTGCCGATGCCAAATCTTCCCAATCTTCTTCTGGAATTTGGTGGATAAATTCTCCAATTGCAGGAACTACATAGTCTTCGAATAAAACCTGGAGTTCTTGGGCACGTTAATGCTGGAAAATCAGGTACTATTTTGAGTTTCTGTCAAGTCCAGTTATTACAAGTGGCTGCGGGCTGCAGGTTTTTGAGCTTGTTTTTGAACATGAAGTTGTTCATCTGGGCTTGGAAATAAGCAGAGACACATAAGAAGACAGATGTCTGACATCCAGGTAGTTTAAGTCAGACTCTACAGTCATATTTAGAGTTTTCCAGATACCGTATTTTTCAGACTATGAGCTGCTACTTTTTCCCCTCGTTTTGAACCATGTGGCTTTTGGCCGGTGTGGCTTTTCTGTGGATTTTTCTTCAGCCGCCACAGGGCTCTTTAGCAGGAAGTGAATCATTGTAAGCCAAATTGGAAATCAAAGAAGAAAGTGCTGATTTAGAACAAGCACATGCTAGCAGCAGGCGCGATGGAGAAATGTCTTCAAACTCATACCCCCTCATCATGGAAACCACATGGAGAAGTTCATATGATGCAGCTTTTAAGCTGTCGATCTGGTAAAACAGGAGGTAAATAGAACCGTTGCACGTCAGCTCGGTGTGAAAGGATCCATGGTGAAAGGATCCTAAATAGCAGATTTATTAAGGACGCAGCCCTTTGCTTTGTCTTTGTGGAAAACCGAGAGCGGCAGAGATACCAGCAGCTTACAGCCCGGTGTGGCTTATATATGTGCACTTCCAGTTTTTTTTTTTAAATGTGGGTACGGCTTATAGTGAGGAGCGCTTTATAGTCCAGAAAATACGGTAACAGTGGACCACACAAAAACACGAAAAAATTGCTAAAGATTTGTTTTTGGACTGTTGTGACCATTAAAAAAATCTCCCTTTCAGTTCAACCTTATAAGTGGATATACATTGTTGACGTTACAATGTAAAATCATTTGTAATTAAATAAGTATTGGCAAAGCTCAATGTCATTTTTATGTTAAGCGGAGGGCTGTTGTCAGCAGCTACTGAAAGTAACTAATAAAGTAACTTGTAATCTAACTGAGTTACTTTCCAAATCAAGTGATCAGTAATCTAACTATGATACTTTTCCAAGTAATAATCAGTAACTGGATTAAAGTTACTTTTCAAAGTACCTGTGCCATCACTGCCTGTCATTACTGTCCATCATTCAGACAACAGACGGCCTCCTGCCTGATTTTAGAGGAACTAAAAACATCTCAGGATCTGGGTGGTGTTGAAGGAGCAGCATCAGGAAGTAAACCATCTAGTTCTTCTTAATAAGCTTTTACATTTATTTTTTCAATTACTGCAGTGAAATAGATTAAATCTCATTTAAACAATTGTTTCACTTAATAACAACAAATCTAAGTCAGTCAAACTGTCAGCAGGTCTTCCTCAGGGATCAACCATTGGTCTCTTTTTATTTAGACTTTGTGATAATGTTCTTGTTTGTCCCCTGAAACTGATGGCATCCTGTATGCAGATGATATGTTGTTATTCACTCGCAGACATTGTTACAGCCAAACTCGCAAAAGTAATCCATCAAGCCTCAACTCGGCTGCAAGAGAGCCGTCTCCAAAACCGAATGTTTTTTATTTAACCAACAGAAACTTTTAATGTTAATATATTAATATTGATACTGGTTAACACCAGTATTAATATCTTTAATTATTGCTGTAAAACACGTATCATGTCAACAAGACATGTAAAACAGTAAAGCTAAATCTGGCTAATTTTCATTCAATCAGAAATGAATTTGTCTGAGGAGGAAATAATCTTTTACATTCTATGATTTTAAACCACATTGATTGTTTTATTAGCTGCTTACAGACCTTTAATATTAGAATGACACCAGTTGGTATATTATAAGCAGGTCATTAACCAAGACACCATGAAATAATACATAAATATGGTTTTCTAAATGTAACGTGAAATCAATTCAGTCCTAATCCTGAACCCTAAAACAACACTTCTCCTTTAGGTCCTGACCTTCAGGCCACATAAGGAGAAGTTGGTCCTCTCATTGTAGTTTAAGGTGACAAGTGCTAAAAGACACACACATACACACACCCCCACGCCCACACACACAGGGTGTCAACAGACTGCAGGACACAGACTGATGTGGAGAAAAACAATGGCTAGGTTTTCGTGTTTGTTGTCAGTGGATTATTATGGTCGACATCAATTGCCCCAGAAACCTGAAACAGTGAACATGTATCATGTTAGTACATAATTTTCAAAAGGAGAAAAGATTTTCAATTAAAAAAGCATTGTTTAACATAATTATTAATGACTTGGGAATACTTTATAAATGAGTGGAAAGGTGGTGCTTATTTTTTAAAAGGCTACATGTCCAAATTTGCATTAAAGACAAAAACTTCTGGGCCATGACATCTGTATTTGAAATGGTTGGTCTGGGTAAAAAAAAACCTTTTGCATCAAAAAGCCTTACAATGTTTACAATGTAGAGCTTGTACCCAGATATTAATTATTCAGTTCTTAGAATCTGACTTTAAAATATAAATGTCCTTATATCTGACTGCACAGAGAAGGCCAGTGTATGCAGATGAAGTCTGGGTGGAGAGCAAATAGAACAACATTGTTCTGCTGGTTTCCTACTGCTGCTCCACTGTCCAGGCTAACAAGCGTTCTGTTATGACCGACTGAGGAGTGGGAGTGGAAAGGAGGGGGTTTATGATGGACGCCATGTGGAACCTTTGTGGAATATCTTCACATATATGCACACGGTTCAGTTCACAAACATTCACATTCACACAGCGACTCCCTGCTGCTAAATTCAACAAAAATTAAAATGAATGCTATTTGTTTTACTCTCATATTTTTTCAAGAAAAATGAGAAGTGAACAAAAGGGCGAACAATTTTCTTTTATACATTTTATTATCCTGATGTTTTTTTTTTCGTTTTATTTTTTTTTTAAACAAAGATCAATTTAGTTTTTTCTCTGTTTATCTCCCTTTGAGAAAGAACATGAAGCACAACCTGCAGACAGTCAACTGAGCAAATATAACTGCTTTGGAAATTGTGATGATCTGCACTGACGTATTCATGACAATGCAAAAAAAAAAGATAAAACATAAAAAGACATAAAACATTCTCTACATTCTACTTCTACTTGAGTAATATTGTTTTGAAGTAATTCTATTACTTGAGTGCGGTTTCTTGTCACTCACATTGATACTTAAAGATGAACAAATGTTTTTTTAACTTAAACATTCGTTTAAGTTAAAAATGAACTCTCTGAGTCATTTTATAACATTTGGCTTACATATCAGCAGTTAATACTGCTGATATGTAGTATCAGCAGTACATATCAGCAGTATTAACATTTGGCTTGCAGATCCAAATGTGCAAGCCACATTTGGATCTGCAAGCCAAATGTGGCTTGCAGATTGAAAATTTTTCGGATTGAAAATGTTGTTTCAATCCGATCAAACATTCAGTCCAGTCAGTGGTGGGTTTTGATATGGTTTATATGGGCACTTGCCCAGGGCGGCACCTATCAGTTTTGCATTAACAAATATGAAGTTACTTGTGTGCATTTGCAGTGGAGTCATTTCCATTGTAGCGTTATTTTGTCATAACTGTTTATGAGGCTGTTTGGAAGTCACATGAAAAAACAGTAAACAGTAGATATTGTCTCTGAAAGCGCTCAGTTCTATTCTAACCTGTATACATTTATACCGTCAGTATTAGTTTCATAGATAGATAGAAATTCCTTTATTAATCCCGCAATGGGGAAATTTGCATTGTTACAGCAGTACAGAGGACAGGACAGAAGCAATATAGTAATACTAAAACAGTATAATAAAACTTAAGTAAATTCCAGGTGTATATGTTAGGTAAGCATATAGGTGATGTTACACATAGATTAAAGTAAATAAATAATAAATAAATAAGACAGTAATGTAAGTCATATTGCAAGTTATGTTATACATGGTGAATTTTGATATTGTACAAAGTTGAGCACTATACCAGTGATAAGTGAGTAAAGCGAACATGTTCATTGCCTGTGGTAGAGAGTAGTGAACTACTGAGAGCAGCAGGTGTTGTACAGTCTGACGGCAGTCTTATGTTCTGAAAAACTGAGATTTGAAATGGTTTTCTTCTGCTTGAATTTGTTATTTTGTAATAATATTGTCTTGTACTCATTTTTATTTGATTGTTTTCAGTACCAGAGCCTGCACATACTTTTATATTGTCTGTATTACTACATTCATTCACTAAATGAATCAGATTAAGCAGTCCTGCTTCTTTGTATAGCCTCTGTTTATCAGGGACATCAGATGAAAACAGGCTTTTGGCTAATTCATGAGCTTTTATGGAAATGTTAATTAACATGCGTAGCAAATAAATTAAAATTACTCAAATACTCAGTTTTTAAGAACCATTGTTACAGAATACATTTTTATCCTTACTTGAGTAATGTTCTGGATGACTTCTACTGAGTAAAAATATACTGAAGTAGTGCTACAGTAATTGTAGGTACTCCACCACCCTGCAGTTACTGTTGGGTTGGCTTGGTGTTTCTCTCAGTCATTTTAAAAGGCAACATAATGGACAGCTAACTAAAATAACTCCAGGTAATGTTTGGGCCCCTTTCTGAGTGGAGTCCTCCTGCAGCCCTAAGGCCAAATGCATACAACACTCATTCATCTTCAGCAGTCACTGGACGACAGGTTGGGTCAACATCCATCACAGGGCAACACACACTCAAAGCTCACAATGATTTAGAGTGGCCAGTTAACCTAGCATGCACAATGTTAGTCTGCAAGAGGAAGTCAGAGTACCTGGAAAAAACCCACTCACACACATAGAGCATGCACAGAACATGCAGGAAGATGTTGGCCAACCAGAACTGAAGGGCTAAATACGGTGCAGTCCTTTGTCTCTCTGAGTCATTTTATAAGCTGGTGGCACGACATCCAGTGAACCTTTTTGGCTTCTGACTGATTCTGAATAAAAACTTGGCTAACAACATGGATCTGTGTTTTATTGGTATACTCCATGTCGATAATCCCTAAGCTGGCACCAGACTTTGACTTTCTGTCTTTGGCAAAAGGACAGCAGCCAAACTTGATGGTGACGTAGCTAGTAGCTTTGCTGCCGTCTAATTCGCTGTATTCTGCACAATCATATCTCCAAACGGTTCAATCATTAGCTGACACCAATTTTTTTAGGAGGTAGAACCTGCTGTTGTCTGTGTTACAAAAGTGACCTATGACCTCTAGGGCAGGATTCCAGCTGACATGGATCATCTTCTGGCTTGAATCTCCCCTCCATGACCTTCCAGCAGCAGCATTCACGCTCTGACAAACATGCACAGGGGATCAGTCCTAAACTCTCCTGTAATTACAATAATCATCTTCTGGTTTTATGAAGGAACAGCCATTCTCACGGATTTCCTCCTCGAAAATGCGTCTGTGTGGTCTTGGGAAAAACCCTAACATCCACCATCTTTAAGTTTATATCAGCACCCAGTTGGTATATTGTACAGTCTGGTATTTAGGTTTGTACGGATGAAAGGTTCTTTTAACTTTTAATTTGGTTAATCAGTTTCACACCTCTTTTTTTCCCCATAGAAAATCTCCTTTGTTCCATTTTGAATGATTTGAAGTTGGTGTGGGGTTGGCTGGATCTGCAAGCCAAATGTTACATCACCTAAAACCCCGAGGTCTAAATGCTGATCTTATGATAAATAAATTGAGTGATTGAGGATTTGGATGAAAATCATATGAAAACCCTAAAACACACAGCGTGTGGGAAGCTTATTAAACCCAGCGGTAGTGTAAACATTGATATGATTAAATAAGTGCTTCTTACCAAAACAATATTTTGACCCTGATGTCATGAATAAAAACGTTACTGTTACTGAAAACATGCACAAACTCCTCTTCAAATATTAGTTTCTTGAGACATCAATCACCCCAACAAGGCTTCCTAAACAGAGAACACGCTGAAGTATGAACATGTAATCATGCTTCGGTAGAGCTCAATCATCTAATAGATGAGCCTGATGTTCATGTAGAGTCCAGAAGCTCTAAACTAAAACCTCTAATTGGTTGCTAAGCGCTTCTATGAAGGGCTACTTGTGTCAAAGCTATCGGAAATTCAGTTCAGTTTAGTTACTTAGAGCCAATTCAAAATACACGTCAGCTCAAAAATGTTGTTTCAATCCGATCAAACATTCAGTCCAGTCAGTGGTGGGTTTTGATATGGTTTATATGGGCACTTGCCCAGGGCGGCACCTATCAGTTTTGCATTAACAAATATGAAGTTACTTGTGTGCATTTGCAGTGGAGTCATTTCCATTGCTTGATGCTGAGGGAGATTAGGTTACTTGCTTTCTGCAAGACAAAATTCTGATAACTGGTTTCATTTTAATTGGTTGTAGGGAAGCAGGAGGCGGGGCTTCCCCCGAGCACCATTCCTACAAGAACCAGCACTGATTCCAACTGATCCTAGTTCATCTCCATGTAATCTCATCCCAGATTGTTGGAATTGTTCTGAGATACGAGTTAGTGGAGAAACTCAGTTCAATTCAATTCAGTTTAGTTCAATTCAATTTAATTTGGTTTGATCAAATTTCATTCAGTTCATTTCAGTTCTTTTACTGTCATTGTGTAGTCAAATTGTTTCTCTGGTGAAAAACTAAAAATATGACATACAGAAGTGAAGACATAAATATAGGGACATCTACATATGTTAACACAAACTACATGCACACATGGACAACCAGTCATATTTAAAAAAATAAATACATGTATTTCTCAAAACTGCAATAGAAACACTTTTTCACTTCATACGAGTCACATGATCAACAGCTGGATAATACTACTGGCAGAAACAACGAAGAAGACGACAGAAAGTGTTGGGAGGAGGTTTTGTTTTTGTTTTTTCAATGTTCACTCGGCTCCAGCAGAGATCTCACAGTTCATAAAAACTGGTCTGTCATTCCAACGTGCTGAATCCATAACTCTAATGTAAAACAGCACATGTAGCTGCTGCCAAGTAGGCGGGGCTTGTCACTCCAACACCTGAATAAGACACCGACGCCTCCTCTGATTGGCCGATAGATGGGGGACGCTAGCATCATGGCTGAATTATGAGTATATCTCATGTACATCCATCACTGCCACGACTTATCTCGTAAACAAGCTTAATCATGTCATTTTGATTTAATTTCTTATTTAATGTGAACACCATAATTGTGAAATTTTGTTTTTTTTGACATTTGCAGAACAAAGATTTTCGTGCATTTGTAAAGGAAACGCAGCCAACAACTCGATGTAATCACTCTGCTGGGTTTCCTCAGATAGAAAACTTTTCACCAGTCTGAATATAAACTGAATATGGCTGCAGTGTTTAACAGTGGAATTGTGCCCTGATTGCACAACAGCAGTGAAAGGTGGCTCCACCAAATATTGATATGACACAATTTTCAGATTTTTATTTGCAAAAAATATTAAACCACATGAAATCCCTTTTGCGTCAGTGATGCAATAATCTGTCTTGATCTCCCATTAAAAGTCCATATAAAATTGAGGTCTGTAGCCATAACAAGGACCCAAAGCACTATAATGACACTTAAAACATAACTTCAGTTATTGCCAGCATCAGCAAGTGAAAAGTGATCACGTCCTTCTTCAGGCTTGCAACATGAAAAGCTAAGGGAAAGTTAGGCATTACTGACATTCAAGTGGAACAGATATCCAAAGCTTTGGGCCTCCTTATGAGGAAATGAACAACTAAGCTTCAGCCTTCCTGTGTCACAGCAGGAGTGAATGCTGTTTATCACCTGTAAACATGTGTTCCACATTTTCTTTCAACTGGAGAACTGCTTGTTTCTGTTTGCACAAAGGTCAGTTTGTTAGCCCCTGACTGAGATCGGTTTTATAGTTTGCATCATGAAGTTTGAAGCACAAAGTTCTCCAGGGCTTCTGCTGTAAAAGCTGAGCCTCTGTGGATAATTGTGGCCTGTGATGGTAAACAAAAGAATTCAGAGGCAATTTTCTTTTTTGCATTTAGAGCCTATGCACTCATGCAGGTAATATTTTTCAGCAGCCAAAGTTGAATGACCATGTTACAATCTGCCAGTGACGCTGTGCAATAAAAGTCAGAACATCCTCTGCGTAAACCCCCAGCTGTGACCTGATAGCATAACTCGTACCATCTGATTATGATCAACTTTATTAGCGACGATACAACTGCAGTGATTAGATTGGTAAAAGAGGCTTTGGGTTGCACAAGTTCAGCACTTGTAGCTCCTCCAACATAGAAAAAGTACCTTGAACTTTTCCTTCTTTTGTCCAGAATTGTCATGGTTCTTCTGATATTTTAAGTTTTCAGGTGTGATGTGTTCTTTTCAGCTTTACTTTCTTATTTTCATGAACTTAGAAAATAATGACTGAGAAGTGATCTGTGATCCATGAGCCTGCTAAGAATTTATCCACAACTTCTGTGAGGCCTTCACAGAACAGCTGGTTTTCAGACTAAATTACACGAAGAACTCTGCTGCTCGACTTTGGTTTAACTGTGTTTTGTTTAAGGATCATCAGTAAATGGCTCACACATTCACTTTTTCACAAAAGTGCATATTGCAATGCATAATTTCCCCTCAGATTCACCGCTATGCGCCGCTTTGTCTCAGTGAAACACTAACAGAAACAGTACGATGTGTGGAGTTTTTTTTTTTTCTTTGGTTAATGTGAGAAAATGTCAAAACGTTTTGCTGGACACTCGAACAAACATAACGTTCTGCTTTTGTTTTATGAAATTTTTCAGTCATTATTTTAAAATAAGTTAATACTTTTCTGAGCCACAAACTGGTACCAAAAACATTTTCTTACTGACTCTATAAAGTACAGCTTGATAAAAACCAGTGCCTTGTTCTGCGCTCTGCTTCATTCAGAGGGTCTGGACCCTCGGCTGTTGAGAAACCGTTGTTCCCTGGAGCCGTTGACTCTGCTGCAGTTTGAAATGATTGGATCTGATTTGATTCAATCATTAATGGCTGGCCGTGTTGCTGTAATCCCATCGTAGCTTCCTTCATCATGAAGGAAGCTACGATGAGATGACAATCGAGCGTAATCGCATTGGAAGGTGACATCCAAGCTATGTCAAGAAGGGACCTGAAGCAGAATGAAACCCAAGACGTGGTGATATTTGTCATTGGGAAAGCACACAGAGCTGACAGCTCCTTCAACATGGTGTGAGTGATGAGTAAAGGAGCTCCTGCTCTGGCAGGATGAACAGAACAGAGTCTGTTTTGACATAAACATGGAGTCCACATTTTGATGGAGGGGGGCATGAACCCCTGTGACCTGTGGTCTTGACTTGGTCTTCCTCAGGCACTTCTCTGGCTGTCAGGTCTGGTCATGATGTTAAATCCTGATTCACAACCAGCTCCGGTTCATGCATGAGGGCAACCCTGACCTTTCACTGCTCCATACCCAACCAGCTATAGGCCCATTCCCCAACATAAGCCAACCTGCATAGAAATTATAACGCCGTGTTTCAAAATGTCATCCACCTCAAAAGAATTATTCAGTCCAGATTTAAAAACGGAGGCCGGACGATACTTAGCTGCGGGAAAGGCATTGGTTCAAATCCCAGACTGTGGTCTGTCTGCATGTTCTCCCTGTACATGTGTAGGTTCTCTCTGGGTACTCTGGCTTCCTCCCACAGTCCAAAAACATGACTGTCCATGGGGCTCTCTAAATTAGCCTTAAGTGTGTGTGTGCACCGTTGTTTGTCTGTGATGGACTGTACCCTGCCTCTCACCCCATGACCTACATAGATTTAAAAAGGCATTATATTGTGCTTTTTACATCTGTTTCTATCTAACGTGAATCAAATGCCAAGAAATATTGAAAATACTCTTTCCGTACCTGTAGTAGTATCTTTTAACCCTCTAAGCGTGGATGATGTCATGGTTGGGCAGCAGGGAAGCAGTGTCTGTGTGTGTGTGTGTGTCCTGTCAAACTGTCAATTTCTGAAACCACAAAAAGAAACCTCAAAGCACACACAGGGTCAGTGACCCTGCCAGACCCCGCTCTGAGTAAAAAACCCATGGTGTCTAAATGACCCTGAAGGGTTAAGGAGTCTTCACTGTTGTGAGCAATATGTGGAGCAATATGCAATTGCTCCACATGGAGCAAGTGTGTGCAAGATGGTTTAATCTTTTTATCATGGATAAAGCAGGAATAAATTATTCTTCACCCACTGGATCCACCAGAACACAGCGGGCCGCCCTGCTGCGCTCTGATCCCTTAAACCTGCTGCTGCCGCCTGCAGTCACACAACACTTTCTTCTTTGTTGTTTTATCAGATCAATTTGTTACAAACTGGTTGCAGGTGAAGCTTTTTGTGGACAGACAGGTCCATAAATGTTCTGGCCTTCAGTAAACCAGCCATTAAAAGATCCGTGACAAGGCAGGAACACTCTCTTCCTCTCCTTCAGCAATGGGCAAAACAACACTTTCTGGTAATTTAATGGAATGCATTATATTGTTATGAGGAGAACTGATTCCACTTTGATGTAGGTCAAGTGAAGCTAACACATTAACTGAATATTCCCGCTCTATCCACTGCCTCAAACAGTTTCCTTACTTATAAAAAAGGGAACAGATTAAAGTCACAGGTTAACCTGCAGTTCTGCTACTTAAGGCTCCTGGAGGACAAACTAAACATTTATCCTCACTTTCTTCTTCTACTACTCTCCAACTTGCATTATTTCAACTGCTGACTTTATGTTTTCTCAGTTATTTTCTTTCAGACGCTTACTCTGGACCGGCCTTCTGATTGGCTGTTCCTTCATGGAGGAGGGCATTGGCTGAGATAACGCTGCTGTCAACTAATCACTCTCCCTCTGGAGCAGGGGTGTCAAACTCCAGTCCTCAAGGGCCGCTGTCCTGCAGTTATTAGATGTGCCACAACTACAAAACGCTGGAATGAAATGGCTTAATTACCTCCTTCTTGTGCAGATCAGTTCTCCAGAGCCTTGCTAATGACTTAGTTATTGTATTCAGTGGTGCAGCAGAGGCACATCTAAAAGTTTCAGGGCAGTGGCCCTCCAGCACTGGAGTTTGACACCTGTGCTCTAGAGCTATTTACTTTTTTTATTTTCATGAACTTAGAAAATAATCCTGCATCAGTTCATCCGTTTCTTCTTGGGCATTTTCCTCTGTCAAATTTTGGATTTGAGAATATGGGAAATGTCGCCGTCAAGTGCTACTGTTAGAGCAAAGGGGGGTTTTTGGGGGCATGATACAGGATATTTACTGGAAAATACGGGAGCACAGCAGGAAAGGGGGGTAAAAATTGTAGTTTCAACAACCAAGACAGGAGACCTGACAAGTATACTACTTGTATACTGAACCAGGTTCTGGTTCTGGTTCTGCTGGAGGTTTCTTCCTGTTGAGGGGCAGTTTTTCCTCCCCACTGTCCCCATGCATGCTCATTTTGAGGGATGGCCGTAAAGTCAGTGACACAGTGCAAGCGATAATGTGTCGCTTTGTCCAGGAGGAGTGAATGTTGCAAGTCAATGACTTAATGAAATCAGCTGAGACTGAAACTTTTTAACTAATTTAAATAGTTAAAAAGTTCAATTTAAAAGCAATGAAATGTTTGATAGCTGGGATCAGATTGAAGATATGTGTGATTGAACTGTAGTGGCTGTTATTTGGTTTTGGTAAAGTCCCTCAAGACGACATTTGTTATGAATTTTACATTATTGTCTTTAGGACTGGTTTTCTGTTTTACTTGTGAATGTAAAAGTTAACTTTTATAGCTATTTGTTTCCATTAATTATTGATCAATGTGAATTTGCCGTGTTTGGGGTTGAAGTAACTTCAGTTTCGCTGTTTGTGGTGAAACCAAGTCAAGTCCACTACAGTAATATGAGTTATTTTTCTGCTTGTCATTTCAAGTAGCTCCCATTACATAACACATTCCCAACGTTTGTCTCTAGAAACCAAAAGAGATGGCTACTTTTAAGAGAACCCTCTGAAAGACAGGAGTCCATTCAAGCGGAAAACCAAGCGGAATGTTGACTTGACCCTTGTGGTGAAATACTCCCGTCCAGCTCACTGTTTCAACAACCAAGTACATCCGGTGAAAGGTGTCGCCTCCTCCGTGTTGCAGTGAGAAACCAGTGACTGAGTCAGACCAGTCTGGGAGGTTTCTGCTTCCAGCTTACTGTGATCACTCATGGTGCAAACAGTACAGTTTGCAGCTTGTCAGGGTGTGTTTGGGGAGTTATTTCAGAGTGTCAGAGGACATATTGTGACGGATCTCTGACAGCAGGTTCAGCTGCCGGGAGTCTGTCACTGGTCTGAGCCACAGCTCTTTCAGCTGCACAGATGGGCTGCTGAGAGTCCAGGCGGAGAACAATCCTGATGATGCTGTTTATTGATGAAAGACATATTTTTCCATAAAAGCATCTAGTCTGTAATAATAAACTGGGATGACCATTTTAAAACATCAGATTTGGATTTGGATGAAGAACAAATGTAAAAACTCTTTTATTTTTGACTGCGACATTAAAATGTCAGATTAAAAGCTTCTCCGGCTCTGGAATATTTCCCGGCCTTTCTTTGAAATGAACTTTCAACTTCAACCAATAACAGATCTTAAGATAGCAGTTGCAATGTCATTAGAACACTAATAAAACAATCTGCTGCACAGATAAAAGTGGTGGAACAGTTTGCAAACATTTTTTTAAATACATTGTGCAGTTAACAAAGGTTAATTGCAACAAAAACATTCTGGGCTGAATGTGTTTTTGAATGCAGGTTTAAATAGTTCCAACACCAGATTTACCTTAACGTGTATTTATACGCACAGTGGAAACCATTTGAGCACCATGAAGCTAACACATTCTTATTGGCCCTGGAAGACAAAAGGAAATAATGGTTCTCCTGGATTGGTTGCTTTGCAGACTCCATCCAAAATGTCACAATAATGTAGAGTTACAGACAAATCTGTGAATAGGAAAATCCACAAATAAGGTTTGACAAAAGCTAAAGCTCCTGTACGCGGGTCATAAAGAGTAACGAGGCGACTGGAACAGCTAGATGTGATTTTTAAGAATCAGCTATAAACTCTTCTGATATCCATAAAACTGCTGCATCATCTACCACATTAACCTGCAAGTCAGACCATGACTGCCTGTGGAACATAATCTGTACTGAAATACATTCAGTAACAATTAAAAGAGATTATCTGATTCAATTAGGCATAAGTGAAATGGTAAAATCCTCCACTATGTCTGCACTCTGTAGAGTGTCTACTGACTGTCCAGCGGTCAGTTTGCATGCCAGCTGATCTGACATGTTACAGAACTGAGGCGACAGCAGCAGAACACCTTTTTATTGGACACAAATCTGAGAAAACATCAAACAGGAATATTGGTAGACTCACACTGGTTTTGCTTCTGAAGGCCTTCATCATCCTCATCACCACTCATTTCACCCTCTAGTTAGCTCCCATCACAATCATCTTCTGACTCTGCTGTGTAATGCTGAACTGGAAGGGAGTGGATTCTGCTCTGTCTTAAACTGAGCAGTCCTGTGAGAACAGGATTTGCATCATGATGTGTTTTACAGTTAATGATGTGAATGAAATGTGGAGGAAGGAAGAGGATGACTAAATTCTTACAGAAAGGCACACCTGGCTTTCAAACACCAGCGCTGGGTAAGGCTTCCACACTTTGCCTTCAGATGTCAAAGGTCAAAATCCACCTCAGATCTTTGGGTTGTCCCAATGAACTACTGTTCCTGGCGTTAGAGCAGAGTTTCTCTGGATCACTGTCCAGAATATTCTACATGTTTCTCTGTTCCAGAACATCTGATTCAAATGACTGCATGACCTCCTCTGCATGCCATCAAGTGCTGCAGAAGCCTGATAATCACCCACTTATTCAAGTCAGGTGTGTGGCAGAAGGATAACACCTAAAACATGCAGGGTGGTTTGTCTGAACAGTTTGATCAAGGGACTCCGAGTTAGAGCAACAATTGTTGTGTTGAGAACTTCAGAGTTTTTGCATTGAGGAGCCATGTTGAACTTCCAGTGACCAGTAAGACAGAGTGAGAGTGATAACACCAAAGTGAACACACCTGCTCCCCATTCACACCTGAAACCTTTTAATGGTAATGACTAACATGATACAAAGGGAGACAAAATGGCTAATTGGACCGTTCTCACTTTTCTTGCTAGCTGTTTAGACATTAATGACTGTTGGTTTAGTTTGAGTGGAAAGCAACTTTACACTGTTATACAAGATGGATGAAACGTCTTGCGTGAAAGTGTCAGATCTTCAGTTAAGATATTAACTATTTGCAGAAACATGAAAGATGCTCACTTTGGTGAGAAAGTGTTTTTATTGCTGTTAATTGAAATTGCATTGTTGCTAAAATTATAAAGTTTCAGTAACCACAATTGAATTTCAAAAATAATTATTCAGCTTAGACATAAAAAACTGGCAAAAGTGACCTTTTATAAAGAAAGAAAAAAAAGTGCAAACTAGCTACTTAGTCTGGGTGTCAAATAAGGGGAGGATCTCTCTCTCTCTCTCTCTCTCTCTCTATATATATATATATATATATATATATATATAAAAAAAAAAATCCCTTCTCACCCTCTGCGGGTGGTCTCTTTCATCCTCTGAGCTCGGGTCCTCTACCAGAGGCCTGGGAGCTTGAGGGTTC
>CAEGAE010089264.1:0-16973 GCA_903067095.1 Girardinus metallicus | reverse complement strand
TCTGCTGCCGTCCAGCTCCCAGGACAGAGTCCAGTCTGAGGGGAAGCCCTTGTTGGCCAGACACATGAGGGTAACCTGCTGCTGCTGCAGCTCCACAATGGAGGGCGGCAGCACTGTCAGGGTGGGGCGGGTATCACCTAGGAGACACCAATAGTTTGAACTCTTGTGCTGTGAGAATTGATTTCCTCCATAAAGACGTTTCTAACAGATGTCTTTCTGCTCTACCAGCCACTCGGCTCACATTCTGTTTCGTTTCCTTTTCAAAAACCTGTCATGCATATCAGGAACACAGATAATACAGTTTAAACTGAAATATACCAGTACTGAAATGTACTATTAAAATTAATACAATTTTAATAAAAATGTATTAACATTTTATTAAAATATTTTATAAAACATTTACATTTTTTTTCTAATATTAAAAATTATGAAATCACAAGAGTAAATGTTTTAGCTGATCAGATCCTTTTAAATATAACTCATAATTTGGTAAACTCTTTGCCATGAAATTAACCTGTTCAGAAGCTTTGATCAGTGTCAGACGTTTTCTCATGTCTCTTGTCTTTAACTGTGACTTATGCGTTAATTAAGCCAACAAGTAAAGGTATGCTCTTGGACTGCAGATTGTTATTTTCATGACTAGTACTCTTCCAATTATTTATTAATATTTTACTTCCAGAGGCTTATTAAACTTCAACTTTTATAAATCATAGTAAAAGTAACTAATAAAAACACAATTCTCCACCTTCAACAGGGCACTGAATATTTTAAAAATGATCCAAACATCCACCCATTATGGTTCCTCACTAATTGTCCACCTTAATGATACAAACTGGTTGAACTGCTGTACAGAAATATTTGACTGTAGAGACAAAAACTTCTGAGTTTTTCAGACTAAAAAAAACCTTCAAGCCCAGATTAATGACTAAAACAGTTTAGTCTAATATTTCTTCAAACATTAACATACATAATTGTACAATATATTTCGTTTCTCTTTACACAACTGCTGTGTCAGTGCATTTATTTGCAATAAAAATACTAAAAACTTCACAATTCATCCAACTTCCATTCATCAAAGTGAAATACTGAATATATAAAATTATAATTTAAAAAAACAACATTTACTTTGACTTACTTCCAACATGTAGTCTGGTTCCTCCACCGAACGTGTACCACAGTGATATAAACTCGTTGAGGCGCCGTACAAAAACCTCTGACTAGAGACACGGCTCCGACAGTTTTAGACTAACTGAACCTTTTAGCCAGATCAAACCACTAACCACTTTATCGATGTAAATGCTACCCTTGTGCAAATCTTATTATCGTAAATCTATCAGACATCCATTCACAAAATGACTTTTTTGTTCTTATAAAACTTCTGTTTATTAAAAAAATATACATATGCTGAGCTTTATTTTCGAGTAACACAAAATAATAAAAATTGAAAAGTGAAAAGTAGCTTTAAATTTCACTTACTTCCAAGGTCCAGTCTGGTTCCTCCACCAAAAGTCCACCACAGTGATACAAACTCATTGAGGCGCCGTACAAAAACCTCTGACTGTAGAGACACGGCTCACTCACTTTCATGAAAACAATGAATAAAATCTGCTGCTTGTGTCAAATCTGCATCTGTCATAGAAAGTAAAAATGCTTTAAAATAATAAAAAAAAACTATTGACAGAATATGAAACTCTAAATAATGTTTTGAATTTTTCATCCAAAAAATTTAAGTGCACAAATGCATTTCGTTTCTTACAAGAAAGCATTACGATAAATTACTTAAATAAATCATTCAGATAAATGAAATATGTTGAAACTTCACAACAATCCAATTTTGAGTAATTCTTTCCTTCCTTGTGCTGATTTAGCTACACAAAAATAAAGTTTTGCTGATAAGCATGGTCTTGATTTTCAAGGATTATGGATTTTCATTTAAGTTGTTATTTAATAGTTGCTTAATTTTCTCTCAATAATTGGGATGAGTCTCAATATATTTAATTGCAAGCTTTCGGCATGCCGGAGTGAAAATAATCCAATTTATGTTCAAATTAAGCGTAACATAAAGTAAAATAACAACAATAGCACAAAAACTAAGTCCAGAATATTTTTGGAAAATAAACAGTTAACAAAAAGACGTTAATGCGGGAGACTATAATCAACAAGTTGTTAAAAACAATAATCTGAAGAAAATTTTAATAAGCTTTTCATCAAATCTTGCACAAATAATATTCTGATTAACTGATCTGCTCCATCATATTGATCCCAGTCCACTGTGGATTCAGCAAGAGCATTTCCATAGAGAGTCACTTTGCATCAGCAGCTCCATGCTCCAGTGCTCTGGGAGAGTTTATAGTCCTGAGAGTTGAACATTGGATGACTGACAGCTGTCCTTCATCACAACAGAAGACACAGAAATCCTCCTCATCATAAACATGACTTTGATCTGCGTCCTCATCTGGACTCTCCTCTGCTGCTGCTTCACAGGTAAAGTCCAGAGAATCCAACTCCTCTCCTCTATGAACATCTGTCCCTCTGAAATGGAGCCGACTAAGCCATGAAGCTGCTGCATGTTTTTGTCTCTGTGTCCTCAGAGGTCAGAGGTCAGGTCACTGTAAATCAGCAGCCTGGAGCACTAAGAGCTGATCTGGGAGGATCTGCCACCATCAACTGTAGAACCAGTCAGAATGTTTATGTAGACAGCGGCTCCCACCGTTTAGCCTGGTACCAACAGAAAGATGGGCAAACTCCTAAGCTCCTCATTTATTTTGCCAGCACTCGAGCATCAGGGACTCCAAGTCGTTTTACAGGCAGTGGATCAAACTCTGACTTCACTCTGACCATCAGTGGAGTTCAGGCTGAAGATGCTGCAGTTTACTACTGCCAGAGTCTCCATAACATCAACAGTCAATGGGTGTTCCCACAGTGAAAATGTGTTGTACAAAAACCTCCCAGTCAAACTGAACAGGAACTGAATTGACTGAAGCAGCTGCAATATCGAAAAGACAAACAGACTGAAGACATTCCCTTCAATTGTAGCTGAGTCCTCATCTAGACTCTTGCTATTTTCCATAGCAGTGATGATGAAGGTGATATATGTGTCATACTATGCAGTAGTGAGTTGGTGAGGTAGACTTTGTGGACCCAGGTGGAAGTGAGAGAAATGATGATTTAATGACAAGTCACAAATTATACAATCCAGGCAGCACAGGTGCGTAGAGGTAAGGAGATCAGATGCTGGTAGCAACTGGTAATTAAATTCAGGCAGCACAGGCGAAAAACGACAATAATTTTCCCACTGGTAGCAACTGGTATCAGACTGAAGACAATAGGCACAACATATGACAGTATTGATCCGACAAGCAGCGTGGAACATAGGTGGGATTAAACACACAAGGAAGGTAATCAGGGGCTCGAGGGACAGCTGGGGACAATCAAAGGGTTAAAGGGACAACACCCACAGCTGAACACAGAAACCTAAATAAAAATACCGAATACTATAGAGATAAAAGACATGAATAAAACTAAAATTAAGAGCTTAGGACACTGTATCTATTACTATAATTAAAACTTTACAAATGCTCATTCATCATCTTGAGAGAATTAAAACTACCTAAATGTTTAAGGATTGTGTATGAAAAGGAAATACAACATAAAAAATTGGAATAAGCTGCTCAGTCTTAACTCCATGTAGAACCTTAATGGGGTCTAAGGCAACAGGAAAAAACTTCAACATAAGAGTAGCAGAAATGCTTCAGATTGTTTTTGTAACTGGAAAAATCAGCTATATTTTACCTAAACATTTATAGGAATGAGTCAAAATTTTATATAATTTATCTTTAAAGTAAAAGTAGAGAGCAGTAAAATTGCAAATGTCCCATAAATTCTATTACTTGAAAATAAACTTGAAAACATTTGTTAATTAAAGCTTCATCAACATAAAAACTTCATTAATATTTTCATGATGAATGAACTGGTGAACTGTGTGATCACTGACTCCAGTATGTGTTGGACTCAGCCAGAGCATTTCCATAAAGAGCCACTTTGCATCAGCAGCTCCATGCTCCAGCGCTCTAGGAGAGTTTATAGTCCTGACAGTTGAACACTGGATGACTGACAGCTGTCCTTCATCACAACAGAAGACACAGAAATCCTCCTCATCAAAAACATGACTTTGATCTGCGTCCTCATCTGGACTCTCCTCTGCTGCTGCTTCACAGGTAAAGTCCAGAGAATCCAACTCCTCTCCTCTATGAACATCTGTCCCTCTGAAATGGAGCCGACTAAACCATGAGGCTTTTTTGGTGTCTGTGTCCTCAGAGGTCAAAGGTCAGGCCACAGTGACTCAGCAGCCTGCAGCATTGAGAGCTGATCTGGGAGGATCTGTCACCATCAGTTGTAGAACCAGTCATAGAGTAGATGACGGTACTGATCTCTCCTGGTACCAACAGAAAGATGGACAAACTCCTAAGCTCCTCATTTATTACATCAGCTCTCGAGCATCAGGGACTCCAAGTCGTTTTACAGGCAGTGGATCAAACTCTGACTTCACTCTGACCATCAGTGGAGTTCAGGCTGAAGATGCTGCAGTTTACTACTGTATGGGTGGATTCTACATCAGCAGCAAGTATTCATTCACACAGTGAAAAACAGTCGTACAAAAACCTCCCCATTCAGACCCAACAGACACTGAAAGTGTTTCATCTGGAAGTTCCAGTTGGTTAACCACACACACAAAACACTTTGGTTTTAGAAGTCAGACATTAGGATGTATTTAATGGATGATCAAACTCTGATTTTATTGATGTATCTTTATATGTATGTTAATGTTATCAGATCATCCCTGAAAACTGTTGCCAAAAGAAAAGAAAGGCTTAGTTTGGGTTGAGTCACAAAAACCTCCATTTCCATTTTGTAAAAATGTTATCATGTTACTGTCAAAGCCACAGGTTGTTTCTTTGAAGAAAGCAAAATCTAAGCAATACAAATGCAAATGTATATTAACAAAACATTCAGACAGGTGATTCTAGGACATATTTTTTGCACAAATTTAATCTTATCTCTGCTTAAAGTATTTAATGCTTAAATCGTAAATGTTTGCAGATAAATAATTCTCCAAAACATCAGGGCTTTGTAATACCTTACTAATACTTTAATACCAATAATTAACAGCTTCCGTAGATGTAACAAATGAGAACACACATGCTAAAGCTTAAGACAAGTTTTATATTGATTAGTATAACTAGTATAATTGCAGAAAACATAAATATGTTAAATGAAAAGTTGCTTGAGTCAAGTTGTTTTACACAAATGATCATTAAATTTAAGTCAACAAACCACATAAGAGTTGATATATATTTATACATCTCTGTGCATGCATTGTGTGCTCTTCCCCCTGCACCACCACTGCACTCCAAACCTAAGAGTTGAACTCTGGATAATCCTCCTAAAAACAGAAAACAAACATGGAGCTCACTAATTCACAATATAACTTAAGTGCTATTTTAATTTTATTTTTCTCTTTTGGTAAACTTCAGACTTGACATTGCTGTAAACTATATTAATTAATGATTTTTTTAATTTGTTTTTTAGTGTTGTTTTATATAACGATGTATTATTTGTAGACCATTTGGCTATTTCAGGGTTTAGTATATCATTTATAAAGCCACCAAACATAATACTTTTGTCCTGGAGTGATAAGTCAGCTATAATTTCTTTTCTACAGTGACTTTTCATCCAAAACTTATCCTTTATTAGTTTATCTTCAAAAGCTTACTTCAATCCTTGAAGTTATTATTCTTTATTTTAAACAAAATCCAAAATACTTTTTGTCACATCACAAATTCTGATTAGGACTCAGCAATCACGTTATTCTGAACAGAAACAACCTTGTTAGTTATGATCCTGTCATCAAGCCAAACCATATTACTGTTCTAAAAACTAAAAAAAAGAATATGAAAACACATTTAAAAGCCTTTCATCCTTAATACATTCTCTGCAAAGCTGCACCTCCTTGGTTGAGCTCATTGCGGTTTTTTTTTTTCAGATACAAATTTTTGAGCATTTATCTGGAAACTTGATGACATACAGACCTGAGCTCCATCTGACTGACTGTGTGTGTTTGCATATGTGTCCTGCCTCTCTGCTCCCAGCTGTTAAGAGGTCAAAGTTGATCAGTGGCTGTCCAGGTCATTCAGAGCCACTGACACACCAGCAACACAATGATGCTGTCACTGACTCTACTGCTGACCATCCTGCAGCTCCTGGTTCAGGGTGAGACTCTCTGCTGGAAACTTTGTGTTATTATGGAACCACATAAACTCATGTTCTAACTGCACATGTTAGAATTAAATCTTTTTTTTGTATATTTTCCAGGTTCCTCGGCTGAAATCATCCTGACTCAGATTCCAGGATCTCAATCTGTTACTCTGGGACAGACTGCCTCCATCAGATGTAAAGCCAGCTCAAGTGTTACAGATGATCTACAGTGGTACATTCAAAAGCCCGGAGAAGCACCTAAGATCCTAATTTACAATGCCAATTCACGCTGGTCTGGAGTTCCTGATCGTTTCAGTGGGAGTCAATCTGGAACTGACTTCACTCTGACCATCAGTAGAGTTCAGGCTGAAGATGCAGGAGTTTATTACTGTCAGCAGGATAACAGCTTCCCGTTCACACAGTGATACAACGTCATACAAAAACCTTCCTCAGCATCAGAGGAACTGATCCACAGCTGCACTGAAGCAAAAGTCTTACTCAGAATATGGTTCATAAATCATCACATCACAAAATATATTGGTTTTTAATAAGCATTTTTTCAGTACTTAAATAACTCACCTGCTCACATTCAATGCCTAAAATTGGTTATTATTTTGGTTTATACAGGTATTTTTAAGAATTTAATGACTCTGTTTCCTCATTCACTGAGACAGACACAAATAAAGATTATTTTTATATAAATTATATATTTTTTTATGTAAACTTAGTAAATTTAAGATGAGTCAGACAAATATTTGAAATAAATTCTGATTTAGTTTATCAATCCATTCATTCCTCCATCTGGTACAACTATTAATCCTAATAGGATCACTAGGGCCCTATGTCTCCAGGGGTCATTAGGTCTAGACCTAATGACTGCAGGGGTCATTAGGTCTATGTGATGGACTAGTCACCAGTCCATCACAGGGCCGACTCTGACACAAACATTTTGACTAAAATTATACATGAAACCAAGAAAATACAACAAACCTCCACAATGTTGTTTGTAAATATTTGTTTGAATTTTAAATTAACTGGACCATTTATACTTCACTTTCTGATCTTTGACTGATATATAGTATTTTTTTGTTCCAAAAAATTTTACTAAAAAGAAACATGTTTAAATAACAATTATCTGGATAAGTTCTTAAAAACAATCTCACAAACCTAATAGAAAACCTATGCATGACAAGGCAGTTTTAGGAAAAAATATTCAAATTTTATTTAAGTACAAGTACTATTTGAGATTAAAGGAAAAATTACTTCATAATGAATCTATTTTTAATGCAAAAATATTTCATGATATTCTTAGGAGAAAAATTGACACAAAATTGATGCTTTTGAAAATATTTTAAAATGTTTAGAATTGTTGCTCTTTAAATGATCAAGGTTCCTTCAGGGCTTTATGCTATATTAGACAATGAAAGACTTATTTAAAAGTGTGAAATATTAAGTTAACTTTTTAACAAATTCCCACTAATCAACTGATACAAAAACCTTCATAATGAAAATTGGTACGTCCTGATCCATATTCTTGCGAAATATGTTGCTTCACACAGAAAACATACTGATCCCAGTCTCTACTGGAGTCATTCAGAGCATTTTCATAGAGTCACTTTGCATCAGCAGCTCCATGCTCCAGTGACCTGGGAGAGTTTATAGTCCTGACAGTTGAACACTGGATGACTGACAGCTGTCCTTCATCACAACAGAAGACACAGAAATCCTCCTCATCATAAACATGACTTTGATCTGCGTCCTCATCTGGACTCTCCTCTCCTGCTGCTTCACAGGTAAAGTCCAGAGAATCCAACTCCTCTCCTCTATGAACATCTGTCCCTCTGAAATGAAGCCGACTAAACCATGAAACTGCTGCATGTTTTTGTCTATGTGTCCTCAGAGGTCAGAGGTCAGTACACACTGACTCAGCCTGCAGCATTGAGAGCTGATCCTGGAGGATCTGCCACCATCAGCTGTAGAACCAGTCAGAATGTTTATAACTCTGACCGTTTAGCCTGGTATCAACAGAAAGATGGACAAACTCCTAAGCTCCTCATTTATCGTGCCAGCACTCGAGCATCAGGGACTCCAAGTCGTTTTACAGGCAGTGGATCAAACTCTGACTTCACTCTGACCATCAGTGGAGTTCAGGCTGAAGATGCTGCAGTTTACTACTGTCAGAGTCTTCATTACCCCAACAGCCAGTTGGTGTTCACACAGTGAAAAACAGTCGTACAAAAACCTCCCTCAGTCAAATTCAACAGTGCAAATTGTGACAGTGGCAGCTGGAAGCTGCTGTGTAGAATGATACACTTCACCTAATATCTGCACATGCACAACTTTTCATGAACAACTTATAGCATGTTTGCCTTTTTATTTATAAAATTACATTAGACTTATTTGAAAGAAAGAACCATCACTTTTTGATATATTTTGATATATTATTCAGCACATCTACACAACAAGACATTCTACAATTGTTACTCAGAATTTTTCTTTTTAAGAGTCTAATTACAAGAGAGCATTTGATGGTTGTGAATGTAACCATGACCAAATCATGAGCTGCAGAATAATTTAAATATAAAACCTTATTAATCCACCTGTAGTTAGTCTGTGGTTATAAACATTTATAGTTCCATCAGTAACAGCATTCTGAGTAAATGATGGTTAATGACCAGTTAACCATCATCTATTGATGAGCTGATGATCAGTTATTATTTCTGAGCCTCATCATGGAAAAACATCTTTCAAAGATTTACTTACTGTCAGGTTTGAACAAGATAAAAAAAAAAAACGTCATAGGTTTTCATCCAAAAAAACTAACAAGAGATATTTTCTCACTCTAAAATAAGACAATCTGAATTTTGCTGTCCTGCAGCTTACACTTTTAAGTACACCACATGCAAATTTTCAATGTAAAACACAAAATTTATTTGAATAATTAAAATGACACCAATTCAACTTTATTATTCAGTTCAGACCTAAAAGCTTTAAACCTCTGGCAGATTATATAAATATTAAATTGTTGCTGGTAGGATGAACTCAAAGGCAGCCTGTCAGAACAATCTGAGTTCTTGTAAAATTGCTAAATAACAGCAGTCACTGATAAACAGCCTGGAATGAAGCCAATTGTAAAGATTCACTGACTAATTCTTCATTTAAACCAAAGGTAGCTGATGAAGATGACACATTTACTTTATGTGACATGTAACATGAAAACACATCCATCTGTTTTAATTGTTTGTAGTGAAAGACCCCTGGAGTAGTCTCCAAACTACAATAATATAATATTTTATATCTCCAGTTTATAACTTTTCAGTGGGAAAAAGCTCTGACCATCGGAAGAGTAGTTATCACAGTCAAATTCATGGCACTGCTAAATGTTAATATTCATTTGTAGAGTGATGCAATTAAGGGTAAAGTTTATTATGCATTGATATAAGCTTTAATTATAAACTAAAACTAGACCTCGTAGCACTGACAACTCTATCTGAATTAAGTGATGTATATTAGAAGGAATATTATCCGTCTAGGGAAAACAAACTTACATTGAAATGGAATGTTTTAAAAAACTGAATAACTACTGAAAAGGTGGATGATGACAACTGATAAAAATGTTTGAATGTGTCTTGGTCAGAAAATGAGAAGCTGTGTTTTAACGTTTTGAATTTAGATTCATTAAGTACGAACACACCTGAGACGAAGGCACATTTCCCTAATAGAGAGTCACTTTGCATCAGCAGCTCCATGCTCCAGTGATCTGGTAGAGTTTATAGTCCTGACAGTTGAACACTGGATGACTGACAGCTGTCCTTCATCACAACAGAAGACACAGAAATCCTCCTCATCATAAACATGACTTTGATCTGCGTCCTCATCTGGACTCTCCTCTGCTGCTGCTTCACAGGTAAAGTCCAGAGAATCCAACTCCTCTCCTCTATGAACATCTGTCCCTCTGAAAAGAAGCCAACTAAACCATGAAGATGCTGCATGTTTTTGTCTCTGTGTCCTCAGAGGTCAGAGGTCAGTACACACTGACTCAGCCTGCAGCAGTGAGAGCTGATCTGGGAGGATCTGCCACCATCAGCTGTAGAACCAGTCAGAATATTTATAGCACCTATTTAGCCTGGTATCAACAGAAAGATGGACAAACTCCTAAACTTCTCATTTACACTACCAGCACTCGAGTATCAGGGACTCCCAGTCGTTTTACAGGCAGTGGATCAAACTCTGACTTCACTCTGACCATCAGTGGAGTTCAGGCTGAAGATGCTGCAGTTTACTATTGTCAGAGTCTTCATTACCCCAACAGCCAATATGTGTTCACACAGTGAAAATCAGCCGTGCAAAAACCAAAAGTGTCACAAGTAACATAACTGGAAGCTGCTATAGAGCGACATCAAATGGGCACAAAAATGCTGTCAAACAAATTGAATAACTTTATTTGAGAGCTATGATTTTTTTTCTCCTCTTACCACAAAAAATGGTTTAAATTATGTATTCACATCTCGAACATGATTAGCATAGCTGCTATTTTTAAAAGCCAGCTAGAGGATAGGAAACTAAGAATAAAATAAACACAAATGTCTAAAATAATTATTCATGTTTCCCAAATTCAAATAATGAAGGTGTAAACCACGTTTTAAATAACTCAATGTGTCACTCAAAGCCAATTCTTTTTAACAGTGTATGCATACTAACAGTATAGAGCTTTTTAAATAAATAAGCTGTCCAATGCTGACATCTTCTGGAGTGAAATGTAAAATGCAACTGCTTAGGACAGTGTGCAAGACTTTTCTCTTGCCCACACATCTTTTGTATTTAATCACCATGGTGTCCTTCTGCAACTCTTTTTAATTGTCATGAACTGAAAAAAGACCAACTTCTCTAAGTTACAATTATTTTCTTCATGATTTCTCATACAATGAAATCGAAAAAAACTTATTTCCTTTCAACACCTTGTTTTCTTAATAATTGTGCTAAAAATTTAGTTGTTTTAATGCTATAGAAATTTTTTTTTTTTTTTACATTTTTACTCAACCTTCCTATGAAATGCTATCATTCATGGCAGAATTTAGTATCAAATAAACACAAAATTCTCCAGTGAAATATATAACTCAGATATGTTGATCAGTTTTATTGCTTTAAGATATTAAATCAACCAGGATTGCAACAAGAAGCAAGCGGGCTTCAAATGAAAAGAAGCTTTTGAAGATAGACAGAACAGAAAGCAGTGAAAAAGCAATAGTTCCCATCTTCTGGCATGTCAGCTCAGTACTGGGAACACTGGTCTCTCTTCAGTGTCTCTTTGACTGCAGACTGGGAGCCCTGGGAGGCCTCACAGGTCACAGAGCCCACCTTCCTCCACTGGTCTGCAGGGAGCCTCAGGGTGCTGCTCCAGCTGTAGAGGCCGTCATTCTGCAGCACCCCGGGGCTCCTGCTCTGCTCCCAGCTGCTGCTGCTGCTGCCGTCCAGCTTCCAGGACAGAGTCCAGTCTGAGGGGAAGCCCTTGTTGGCCAGACACATGAGGGTAACCTTCCCCTGCTTCAGCTCCTCACTGGAGGGGGGTACAACCATCAGTGATGGAGGCACTTGACCCACTAGAGAAAAAGCAAAGAAAATTAGTTGGAACTGCTGTTCAATGTAATCGGTCCAGGGTGAACAGCCACTTTCCAAACCTGCAAGGAGAAGCCGGCTTAGTCAATGAAAAGACGATCTACAGTTTTTCACTTCCTTCTAACATGCAGGCATGACTGCAGAAGCGTGGAAGCAGGCAGGTTTCAGAGCTAAAAATACAACAGCTGGTTTTAAGATCACACTTTTTTTTAGTTAACTATCAGTCCACAATTTAAAACTTTTATCAATTCTGCATCGACCAGCAGATTAATTACAACACTATCAACTGGTAGGCATACCAGTTACATTTGTATTATTGCAGTAGTACTCAAATTACTCCAATGAACAAATCATTTTAACAAAATGAATTGAAAGCATCCCACACACTGAATTATTTCAGTGTGAAGGAGTGTGAAGTGCTGAGATAATTTAGTGAAATTACACCCACAAAAATAGGCAATAACATAATTGTCTGATATGATTTTACCAAAATACCTCTGGAAATTTAACATATTTGTGAAGAGCATAGTTGTAGGTCATTCTGATGGCACTGAAACTTTAGTGATATTTTTGAGAGGTATAGTGATAATATTTACAAGTATATTCTGATTGCAATAAGCTACTCCGAACCTGAGTAAATGTTGGTCTAAAACAGAGGAGGCTTCAAGTCTTCAGCTTTAATTTTTTTATCTGATTCTATGTTGACCACTGGGTTTGACTTTTATGTGAATAAAAATACATCAACACAGAACATGGGAAACACTATCACTGACATATGTCCAATGGAAGTATGAAAACTTTAGATTGATTTGATAATAAACACCTTGAACTGAAAAAATATTTAGAACTTTAGAATGCTTCATTATTTAATTAACATTTATTATTTCATAACAAATAAAAGGTGGAACTAAAGATCCAAATGTGTTGAAGAAGAGGATAAGAATTACTTCCTCTTTGAAACTATATGCAATTATAAACAAATCTTAACAGTATGAAAAAGAATGAAAGACTGAACATTTTTGCTACTTAAGGAATCAAATAAACTTACGGTTAACTTCAAGTCTGGTTCCTCCTCCGAACGTGTGGCACAGTGATACAAACTCACCACAGCATCGAACAAAAACCTTTGACTGAGAAAGACGCAGAACGTTCTATTCAAAACAAACACTGAAACAATGTTTCAAACATTTATCAAATGAATGTGTTTAGCAATTTGTTATTTATTAATATGTTCAATATTTTTGAGAAAATGCCAAAAATAAAAACTATTTTCAGAAAGCCAGTCAACCTTTAAGAGAATTTCTTGTAGGTTTCTTTAAAGGTAATCTTGATCAGTAGTTCTTCGGTTTTCTGAAAGTTTAATTTCTCTTTTTCATTCAGTTTGACTGTTTATTACTCCTGATCATTTGTAATCATCACGACTCTAGTGTCAACACATTTCAAGTCATCCAAGAGCCAGGTTAAAACTAAGTCTGTCAAAGGCACATTTGTTTTACATTCTTAAGCTGAAACTAAGGAGAACACCGTTTGACAGAGAAGTAAAGTATTTTAGCTGCAGCAAACTGTTTCCATTAGAGCACTTATTTTGATTAGTCTCGATGATAAAAGGGTGACATGTCAGGTGATGTTTCAAATCATCGTCTTCCTAAAGTAATGGCCATTTTTTACCCAAAGATGAATAAGGTAAAATAAATAAATAAATAAATAAATTTGGCAAAAAATGACTTAGGCCATTGTTTTAGGAAGGTGACGAACTATAATCCTAATCTTTAAAACAAGATCATTTAAGATTATTCTGTTTCCAGATATATCTTCCGTAGGCCTGAAACAGATCCTTCTCACTTCCTGTTGTTGTTCTTGTAAACAGTGCAATGCTACATCTGGGTCTGGAGCACAGACAGACTGGTGGGAGAGTAACAAAACCTTCTGAAAGATTTGTAGAAAGATGGAAAGCTGTAAAACAAGACCACTTGAAAAAACTAAAAAGAATGAGTGTATTATGAGTTCATAAAATTAACTTTAGTATAGTTTAAACATATGGAGATGTAGCGTGCAGCCAGTAAGCATTCATCTTGCTGTTTTAAGATTTATTTAAAATATAAACAATTACGAATTCATTCAAAACAAGCGTCTTACATCTACACACGGAGAAACATTTACATGTTCACATGTTCACAAGCCATGATAAAAGATGAGTTTTAATACATATTAATACATAATACATACACTGATATAAATAATCCTAAGCAACTTTTCTGCTGTTGATTTGGACTCAGTGGAAGTTACAGTAGCATTTACATCAGTGAAGACCAAATTCATCTTCAGGAAAGTGGAAGTTTGAATGGAAATGTTTTTTCCGTTTTTTGCTTCCTGTCTTTAGCAAAATAACCATGGCAACAGTCAAGGATGACTGCTGTTCCCTGGTAACAGTTTTCTGATCAAAATATAAACAGTTTAAGTTATGGTAGAACCCAGAGAGAGTAACTATCTTATATGTTTATTTATTTTGAGTTTTAGTGTAAATTTCTTTGTTTGAATTCTATGTAGAGATAATATGTATGTGTTAAAATAAATTAGTACAAAAGTAACTGTAATTATACAGGAATTACAGTGTGAATGGACTATACATGAAAAAATTCTCATCATGAAAGCAATTTGTTCACTTTAATGCATTAAAGGGTTTGAAAAAATAAACATGAATGGAAAAAGCTAAACTTTATCCCAAGTTTTCTTTATTTAAATAAACAAGTTTTGTTTATTCAAATAACCAAATCTCTCTACACAGACAAGCATGTACAATGGATTGACAGATGGATGACACAATGTGATTATATGAAATAAATATTAATAAACCATATTCAAGAGAAAACACTTTTATGGAAAGATGACTTTTAAAACTGATCATCCATTACAAATCCATTGGTAAATATAATCATTGTGCAAACTGTCGTAGTAAAATTATTTCCATAACAGGCCACTTTGCGTCAGCAGCTCCATGCTCCAGCGCTCTGGGAGAGTTTATAGTCCTGAGAGTTGAACACTGGATCACTGACAGCTGTCCTTCATCACAACAGAAGACACAGAAATCCTCCTCATCATAAACATGACTTTGATCTGCGTCCTCATCTGGACTCTCCTCTGCTGCTGCTTCACAGGTAAAGTCCAGAGAATCCAACTCCTCTCCTCTATGAACATCTGTCCCTCTGAAATGAAGCCGACTAATCCGAAGCTGCTGCATGTTTTGTCTCTGTGTCCACAGAGGTCAGAGGTCAGGTCACTGTAACTCAGCCTGGAACAGTGCACTCTGCTGTTGGAGAATCCATCACAATCAACTGTCGGACTAGTCAGAGGGTCTACTCTTGGAATAGCAAGGATTATATGGCTTGGTACCAACAAAAAGATGGAAAATTCCCTAAACTACTCCTGGTAGATGCTAATAGACCTGCAGATGGGATACCTAGTCGCTTCAGCGGTAGTGGATCCAGTTCTGACTTCACTCTGACTATCAGCGGGGTCAGAGCTGAAGATGCTGCAGTTTACCTTTGTCACTGTGTTCATGTGAGTAATAGACCAGGGCCGCACACACAGTCAAAACTCCTCATACAAAAACTTCCTTCTAAAATAAACTGACTGTTGCCACAGAAAGTCACTGATCACACACACACGCACACGCACACACACACACACAACAAAGTCCTACAGAATAAAGCTTCAAGTTTTTTCTCTGTTTAATTTGACAAAACACAAAAGTGAAAAAAATACAACATAAACATCATTAAGATGTTTATGTTGTGACATAACAAGTTGTTCAGTCACAGAGTTAAATTGATTTTAGTTTTTATTTGTATTTAATCCATAAATAATAACAGTATCATATATCAGTTATGATGTTATGCTGCTCTGCACAATTATACAAAAAATTTATATTAAATATTGAAAGGTAAGTCTGTCAAACCTAAGTGAACATGTGATGTGTGTTTATCTTCATGTTGCAGATACTTATGCATTTCACATTTAGGACTTCCTTAACAAAAACCTTTGGATGATTATAAGTTCTGAAATACTTAAAACAAAGTATACAATTTTGTAATAATCATACTTTAAATTAAGTGATATTAAAATGCAATTAATTGTGAAGTGTGGAATATTAAACCCTTCATCCATATATTTAGACAAATGTTTTTATAGGCATCAGCATCCATGAGCGTTTGCCAATAAAGATGGTGTAGTCGATGATGGGAGGATGGATGGATGGTATGAGGGGCCGTTTAGGACAAAATTTATGTTTTGTCTCTCCCTCACTACTAAAAACTAATACACACACAAATATATTAAAATTCCACATATATACTATTAAACTGTCACACACATATACAATTTTTCTCTCACACGCATACACAAAATACAAAAACTGCGCATACACACTAATAAAATATCACACACGCATACAATTTTTTTTCTCACATGCATACATAAAAGACTAATATTGCACATATAATCTAATAAAATATAGACTCACCTTTTGTATGTGAGAGTGATGTCACGGAAGAGGCGGGGCATAGTTTGGAGATCAGATCGCGCATGCGTTGCTACGACAATGACGTCAGTTTCATGCTGGACACTGGAGCTCCACGGTGTTAGCGGCGTTTAGCTCATGGTTAATCCGATTTATGAACGCTAATTTCGGCCAACCGTTCTCTCCAGCTCCCTTCTCAAGCGCTCTGAAATTCACTTAGGTCTGTACTCCGGCGTTAGAGCCGGCTCTAAAGCCTTATTCCGGCGTTAGCTTACTCCGGCGTTAGCTCCGGACTTAGCTAACTCCGGTGTTAGCTCCGCTTCCTCCTCAAGCGGTCGAGGTTCACTTAGAGCTTATTCCGGTTCTAAGGCCGCTTACTCAGCCGTAGTAAGCCCTAAGTGAACCTCCGAGCGCTTGAGGAGGGAGCGGTAGAGAACGGCTGGCCGAAATTAGCGTTCATAAATCGGATTAACCTTGAGCTAAACGCCGCTAACACCGTGGAGCTCCAGTATCCAACTTGAAGCTGACGTCACTGTGGTATCAACGCATGCGCGATCTGATCTCCAAATGATGCCCCGCCTCTTCC
>CAEGAE010089260.1:0-30363 GCA_903067095.1 Girardinus metallicus | reverse complement strand
GAGCAAAATGTTCCTGAAGAAAAACTTCCTGATGCATGAACTCCAGCTGAGCTGCAGCCTGTTACTTTAACCAAGATGAGACTAGAAATACTTCCAGTAATGTCTCCAAATGACAGTAAGAGAACAAAAAGCTCACCTGGAAGTACGAAGGTGCTCAGTAACACACTGACTGTCAGCATGATCTGGGAGAAGGCTGCCATCTCACTGCTACATCCCTCAGTCAGCTCACAGAGACGAGATGAAGGAAAAAGTTTCATGAACAATTTTTAAAAAGATCAAGTCCTTCTACAGCCTTTTCAGTTGTATTTTTTTATGTTGTTCTTTCACCTAAAACACTGACTCCCAACGAAAACTGTCATGTTCTACAAGCTCAGTTTATCAAAGTAAGTGTTAAAACTTTAAGGTGACAGTTCTGAAAAGAGGAAAAACATCAAAGGTTTCAGTCTTGAAAAACTGAATTTTAAAATCCGTATAATAAATGCTTTTCTTACCAAACGTGTTGGTATCAAAAATTGTTGGGATCATCTGCAGCAAATCCCTCTGTCTGAATGCAAATCTGCAGAATACCTCTAGAAGCCGTCCGTTCCGCCTTTCACTGGAAGGGGAAGTTTTTTTTTTTTTTTTTTTTTTTTTTTTGCTTTCTGTGGGTGTGAATGCGTGTTCTACTCTAAAAATGTGTGTGAAGACATGAAAGGAAGGCTAACAGAAACAAAACATGGAACAGACAGGAAATCATTAGAGTTTACAAAAAATACCCAATACTGAATTTTCTCTGTCGCACCAGTGACAGAGAAAACAAAGCACCAACTTCCTCTGCTCTGTTTCTCTCAGTCCTTCACTTCACATCTCACCAACGTCAGGAGATGGAAGTTAACAACCAAACAATTTGTGTTCCTGCAGATAAACTGAAGAAATGTAGCAATCGTATCTTTTTTCAACATCTCTGTCGTGTTTTTAACAACAGAGCATTCAAATGATGTTTCAGAAACCTTTTTTTCTTTTTTCTTTTAAAGCATCACTGAAACTGAATGAAGTCTTATAGCTCAGCCCCGTATCCTGTGGTAGCGGCCACAGACACAGAGGCTGGTTGTAGCACAGTAAGCTAAAGTCAAACAAGTTTAGATAAAGCTGCTTTTTATTTTTGTGCTGATTTTTAATCAGACAGTTATGAATGTCCGCTGAATCCACTGGACTGGATTCAGTGGACGAAACACGGAGCTCAGAATAATAAAAAAAAAAAACTCAAAGTAAATGGAAACGCAGCGTTGCTTCGACCTCCACTTTAAGATAAACCTCACTGCGTAGCGACGAGGCCAGCTGCTTCTCGCTCCATCCTGTGGTGTTACACAACATCAGTTTGAAACCGTCATTCTGATGTGATAAGGCGACGGCTCTTACAGCCTCTCTGCTTTACTCCTGTTAAACGTTTTTTTTATTATTTTATCTTCGCTGCTTCTTTTGGTTTTTACTTCCTAGAATGTTTGCTCCTCTTCCCTTTCTCCTCTCAGCACATTTAAAACAACATTTCATCAAACGGACAAAAAAGGTTCCGCTTTTGAACCTGGACCGTGGGAACTGAAACATTGAGACTTAACGTGGTTGAGAAAAGAGTTAGTACATGTTATTTTACGTCCCGTCATATTTAAATGGATTTCAATATTTTGTAGAATATTTGTCTGAAAAACCCTGTACATAGGAACAGTCATATCACAAGGAACCTCTTCCAGTCACTCCAGATTGAGTCGTCATTTAAGATGTTACTTTGTTTGGCCTCATTTTAATTACCCTTTAACACCAATATTAAAAACTCTTTTGAACCAGTAACTAAGACTGGGAGTGATGTCTACACTGAAACGCCTCATATTTAACTTTAACACAACAGGACAGATACTTTCCTAGCTGTTTTTTTCTTTTATTCTGTTGTAGATTTTGAATAGGAAGTTTTAGAAATTTGATTGTGTTTTTATCATTGTTTCCATTTCCTGGCTACCATTGGCTACCATTCCACCTTTGATCATTTAACAAACACATCCTCACGTATGGAGGGCTGTCTATAAAGGTCCTGTACATACAGTGTATATCAATCTCATATATGTTTTGTATGTGTCAGTTTAAGTTTTCTGGAGGAACAATGAAAGAGGAAGTTTTGTGCTTCATTTCTTAGGCATTTCCAATTTTTTTGTAATGAACTAAATGACGTTTGTTTCTGAAGAGCTGCACTGACTTCATCCCGTCACCCAGTAGGACTCTGCGGCTCAGCCAGGTTGTTGTCACTCATTGTGAATTTGCACCTTATTTCTTTTTCCCGTATTTTAACCAGAGTGAAATTCAAAAGGGGTTTCACCTCAGCGTCCTTCACATTCTCAGACTACTTCCTGGTTTTGACCACACCCCCAACCATTACACCAGAGCTCTCTGCTGACCATACACTCTTAAAACTCTTGAGTCAAAAACAATCTGAACTGGGTACTTTGCTAACCCAGGCCAAGGTTAATGTAGCAAAACGAAAAGATGCTATGGGTCGACTCAGGACTCACTGCGCCTGTCGTCATCCTTATTCATTGTGTAGCAAAGTGCAAAAGTTAAGGACTGTTTTGAATGTAACTCTTTTCTTATTTAAATAACTTGACAGATGTAGTTGTGAAGACAGAGATCCAAAGTTTCAGGCATAAATTCACAACATATACCAAAGTGGTTTTAGAGCAAAGCGATTTAGAGAAACTTTAAGGAAATGAGATTACACAAATAAGACTTCAGCTTCTTATTTTTGGCCCAGTGGTTAGTGTGTAAAACCTTTAGTTCCTGAACTTCACATTACTGAGTGGAAACTATTTCTACACGCAGTTTCTGTAATGCATGGGGTTTATATTTCGATAGGATCTCAGCGTCTTAAAACTCATGTGGGTGTAGATTTATTTTTGGACTGACTGACTTCTCCTTCCACACCAGACCTCTCAGCAACGCAAAGGAATTTGACAATATGTCATGTTTATTGCTGTTTCATATTTGGTTACTGTTTTGTGTTTTTATCACTTTGATCTGCTTGTTGCTTAAATTATCCAATACAGATAAACTTGACTTGACACATATATCAAGTCATAGACATAAAACATAGATTTTTATGTCTATGTTTTATGTCTATAAAACATAGACATAAAAATCTATGTTTTATGTCTGATATGGGCAAATGAAGACATAAATGTCATCTAAAATTGGTTTAAAGTGTAATATTGAGCAGGAACACAATGCCAAGTGTTAAAACATATTCAGATGTTTTTGTGTCAAGCCTTTACGACGGAAATTTGGATTTGAAAATCTAAGCTGACACCTTGCGGCAAAACATGAACACTAGATGGCAGCACCTCCCAGGCTGGAAGCTGAACTTTTCTTTGAGCTCCAGAGGAGTTTCTCATTCTGCTCAAGTTACATTTCCTAAAACACTAAGTGTGTTTGTCACGTTTATTTTTCTAATGTTTGGGGATTGTCTGTGTGATTTGAAGTGAAAAAATACACTCTGTAAGCATGCAAATAAAGAAAAATGTAATCAGATTTTGAAATAAAAGCGATGCCGATGAGATGGCATGTATAATAATGGAGTCACCAAAAACGCCCTATGGAGATGAAAAACATCTCACCCTGAGGCTGAATCAATACAGAAAATCCTGCAGTCCAGAATTTTACGACAATTTTTTCTGACATCAACATCACCGTTGTCGTGGGGATATCTTTTGGAATGACTGTTCCCCGTGTCACTTCTACCCCCTGTTCTGGTGCGGTTCGTCTACAGACAGCTCTCTGACTGTTCCCTCTTTTACGGTGCACACTGTAAACCATCAGCACACACTTATAAAAAAAAAAAAAAAAGCTTGTTTGACTGTGAGAAGCTGTTGAGAGGATTCCTTTATTCCAAAGCACAAAATGTTTACTCTTCTCACAATCCAGCTGGCTGCAACAAAATCCATTCTAACCCAAACGATTGGCTCTGTGTTCTGAAGAATACAATATCAGCAGAAAAGACCAACATTTACCTTGAAATCATATACAAAGTAGTTCAGTTATTTAATATGCAAGTAGATCAAGACAGTTTGATTTGTCATGAAAATACAGAGTTAGGAATACATGCATACATGAGGGGCAGAGCTGCTGTATGTGCCTTTTATACTCTGCACAGTAAAACTTTGGTTTCCAGGGGCAACAGCACAACCAGGTGGCATCCTGATGTGTTTGCTTGGAAGCATCCGGAATCGCACTGTTTGCTTTTCAAGCCCCTGATGTGTCTCCAGTGAAAACATTCCTGGCATGGGGGCAGGCAGGGTGTCCTGGAGGGGGTGGCGCGGATGGAGGGGGCAGCAGTTTTACACCAGGCAGGGCGGATGTGGAGGATCCTGAATCCTGGATGCTCGCTGTTGCTAAAGCTCATCCATGGAGACCCAATGTGGGATTAGAACAGTTCCCAAATGTCGACTCATAGTATCTTTTAGCTTCTTTTTACCATCATGTGTGTACCCTACCTTGCCATAGAGTAGAGTACACAACCTAACAGTAGCTGCATTACAGTACCTACCTAACAGTAGGTACACTACATGTTAAATTCAATGGTAAAATAAAGAACATGACAAACATACAAAGAAGGTGTAGATTAAATTCAACATGAAGTGTTCTATCGTCTAAAAATGTACACGACACAAGATGTTGTTGATCAAGTTTTCCTTTTGAAAAACATTTTGTCAAAACAATTAAAACAAGAAAACAGGAAGGAAATAGAACACGTCTAAAGAGTTGTCACATTCTCAGGAATTATGGACTGAATGGACTGAATTGACATGGTGCTTTTCTATTCACATGGCATTATAATTCTGATTCCTGCTTTTTCCTTCAACATTGACAAACATAGTGTACAGTATGACATTAAAACCCTTCTAAACTCCAGCGTAGGTTCCGTTGTAAAAGAATGGCTTGTCTGTCACACAGTGACCTACGACCTCTGGTGTCCACCTCTGAACTTTAGGTTTGCCGTCCTGCCCCGGCCGGACGATGACGGTGCTTCTGGATGCCAGAGAGGGATCTTCATCGAAGAAGTTGAAGGGTCGGAGGAAGAAGCCCACAGCGTTGCCGGGTGTTGCCGTGTTGGGGATGTCTTCTGAATGAGGTACATGTAGGAATCCCACCGTAACCCAGGCAACCAGATCCTACACACAATGGAGAAAATGCACGTTTTTTTTTCTCATAACCACGACTATTTCCATTTGCTAATTTCTTAACAAAAAAGATGTTCTCGAGAAATTTTTACTCTCTTGTTATAACTAAGATAACTGATTTTAAGCAATTTGAAAAAGACAAGATGGTGATTTGATATCATGGCTTTGAAAGCTTAGGACATAACATAGTGCAGAAAATACTGAAACCACATCTCAAGAAGAACAAGCAGCTGACTTTAAAGTACATCTTGATGTTTCCACAGCGTTGAATGCATCGTGGGAGCAGAGTCATTTTGAAGAGGAACAAAGTGTCCATTACCTGGTTGACTATGTTTTCATTGTTGCGGATGTAGTCCTCAAAGGACACTGCAGGCTCCCAGGGGTCATTCTGAGTGAAGATGCTGCTGCTGGTGGCTTCACTGTCCCTTTGGCGCGTCACAGCCAGAGGATATCTGGGGAGAGATTATCCAAGATATATGTCTTCTATATATTTCTTGTATATATAGAAGAAATAAGCAGGAATGGGCTGATTAATGTTAGTTACCAACCAGGGCAACCAAGGTTTTAGAAAGTTACAGGTTCACAACTTCAGATATGTTTTGTCACACCTTTCCCTCGAGTTAAAGACCTTGTTATGAAATGCCAGAGAAATTGCAGCACAGAACAAAAGTTGAGTTAAAAGAAAGACAAACATATCTGTTTAGAAATACAAGATGCATATCAGATATGTTCTATTCATTTTTTTCCAGATGCTTCAGGTCATAAATCTGCACATACCTCTGCACACACAAATGGTATATTTCATTGACCAGTTGCTGGTGCCAGATATTTTACTGTTCATTGCTTTTATGTGTTAGTTTGTCACCTATTGTGACCGTATGGTAATAGATTTTAGCAAAAGGTGGCAAATGTTGTTTTGAGATACTGAGTCCAAGGTTGTATCAGGAACAATAACACTTCTCATGGGGTCTGAGTGCTTCAACATGATACCGATACTTTGAGAACAATGTGATGAGGAATTTGATTTACCTTGACCAACTGATGCCAACTTCCTCTCTCCAGCCTTTAGGAAGGACACTGTGTGCATGGGAATTAAACTGAATACGATAACCCTTCTGGTGGCCCCACTTGTTTTTCTCACTGGGGTTGTAAAAGTGCACATAGCGAGGGAACTTTTTGCCAAAGCGGAATGCAGCCGATCGCTCCGTCTTGTGCTCCGTCTTGTGGAGTTTGGACTGGACGATGAAATGATTTGGGCTCCATGGATTGGTGAAGTTCACATATTTCAGGTCTATCGTTTCAAAGCTGTTATCTCGACCTGCATCCCAGAAAACACAAGAAGTTTGAGAAAGTTTTGTCTATCAGGATATGGTGCCTATTGATAAGATTTTGTATTTTATTTGGCCAATAGGAATCAAAATCAGGAAAATGGCCTCATATAACCAAATAGAATCAAGTTTTCACTTAAAAAGCACTTATAATGTTCAACAACTGATTTGGTTCAGAAAGCCTGGAGACTTCTGGAGTCCTTCATAGTTTGATGCTAATGCTGATGTATGTCCTAAGCCATGAATATGTTGAATTCGGGCACTTAGGAGTTCTATTTTCACAAATGTATTTATCACCTTTAAAACCCCCTAAATGTTGTAAGGACATTGGTGTCCTCATGGAGCCATTGACTTACATAAGTGTTTTGGGGGTGACAGTTACCAAGAGAGAAAACTTGAAATTTGTTGGAAAATAACAAATAGCATTCTACCATGATCTGCACAACATCTCGGTGAAAAATTATCCAAATTTTGTGTAATTTGAAAACATAATTGTTTTTGCAATGAATTGTTTAGAACAATATATTGTGTTTGAGACAAATTATGGTGAGCAGAAGAGATATTTTTCCCACGTGTTCCTATAATTTCAGTATGATCCATAGACTCCAATAGTTAGTTATTCGGCTGATTTGTCTCCTAATGTCAAATTTGGCTACTTTAATTGTGGACTTGGATCAAGGCATTTGGTGATTGCTTCACAACACTCACCAACAATATCAAGATCCACTTTGTAGTGGATGAGGTGAGTGTGCAGGTTGCCCAGCACATAGTCGTACACTTTCGTGCCATAGTGAAGTCCGTTAGGTGTGAAGAAAGTGGCATGGATGTATCCGGTAGCACTGACTTTTACCTCCACCACTCCATTAGGGTAAAACAGGAAGTCCCAGATGTAATCATAGTTGTAAACTGTTGAAGTTGTTCGCAACACCAGCACAGTGCTTTCCAGACCTCCAAAGAAGTTGTATCCTCCTTGAAAGTTGGAGTCAAAATGCCTCCTTAGGGGCATGGCAGTGGTCATCTCAAAGATACACAGAGCATTTTTGTGGAGCGTGGGTTTGTCTGTGTCAAAGTAATGGTAAAGATCGACAAAGGTGGCAATCTCTGGGCAGTCAATTCCAGGTGCCAGTTCGTAAGTTGAGGTTCCCATTGCCCATCCTGCGTCAATGTACTTTGTTTGCATGGCAGCAGGAGTATCCCCAGCATAGAAGGCTATGGCTTCCTGAAGACTGATCTCATAAGCGATCCTCTCTCCATTAAAGCGAAGGTCAAAGACTTGAAGGCCAGCCGATGAACGAACTCTGTAGGCAAAGGACCACCCAGCGTACTCAACAAAGTTACGATCTATGGAGTAGCGATGTCCCTGGGGCTCAACAAGCTTTGGCCCATGAACATTAGTTGGTGTATTACTATGACCTCGAGGTATGTAAGTAGAGTAAAGGTCTTCATCGTTGTGATCAGGCAGTTTCAGCTTCTCCACTTCTCCCGATTCATACTTATCTACCAGCTCCTCGACACTGTCAAAATACACGCTGTTGTACCAGACCTTCTCAACCGTCCACTTTTCTGGATCTAGATCCTGATGGTTGACCAATACTTCAAATCCAATTGGATGGATGAAATAACCTTCTACAAACTTTTGCAGCATGATCCATGTCCTTCTTTCACCTGGAGCAAGGCCTCGGGGAGCGATGTCTGAGAACGTCAGGCAGCGGTTGGAACAGTTTGTGTAAGAAAAGCCTCCTGTCGTCTCAAAAAGAAGCTTGTAAGCTTGAGCTGCAATCTTCTTCAGGAGGTTTTCAATGTGGTCATACTCTACAACGGTGATCGGCCGAGACTCGAATTGGACCGGTTTATTTCCCTTGAAGGTTCTGACTTTGTGAGACTTTGGGGATGGAAGTGGTCCTACAATGTACTCTGTGATGTTCGGTGTGGTCTGGTTCCCAAACTGGATGATCACTCGAGCTTCGCGGGGGGGTTTGGCCTGACCGCGGTCCAGTGCTCGCAGGGCCTCATGTTTCTTTGGCAAGTGGAGTTCCATCAATAGGATACTGTTCCTCTTCAGAGTTTTACTTCGAGCATCTGTCAGTTTCATCTCTGGAATGCCATGCAGGTAGGATCGGACGGCTTTCATTTCTTGCACAGTGAGGTCGGCAAACATTGGAGCACCATGGTGAGCCCACTCTCTGGTTCTGGCAGCACTGAAGCCAACCAAACAGGCCAGCTGCAGCATGCAGAGAACCTTCATTGCTGGAAAACAATAAGAAAATCACATCCTGAATCCATGAACGTCTTGGCATACTCAAAAGTTTAATTGTAGCAGATTTATTTTCACTCACATTCAGATCAGATCATTATTATTGTCTAAACTGCTAACTGCCTAATTTAGTTACTTCATTTCAGAATTAGCATAATCCGTACTCCATTATTTTATCTGGTTTTACTGCTATCAGTCTCAGTCTGTCCCTCTAACAGAACACAAACAGCACATATCAGCCAGAGCAATAAAGATGTCACGGCCAACTTTGTCTTGCCTGTTTATCTCAAACAGCAGATAAACTTCTTAATGCACTCTGCTATTAAGTCTATATGTTTTTTCTCTATATGTTTTCAAGGTGCAAAACCCTGTTCTTAGCAGCTTTGGTCTCAGGATGTGCTCATCCAATAGCCTTCATGTACATTTGCAATGCAGATGTAGAAATGTGAGCCATGCATTGTTAAAAAAATTATATTACCTGCAGTTGTCCCTCAAATACTTTAGGACAGGTTCTTCCAGTCGTCCAGGTTCAGAAGGCGTTTGGAAGTCTGTTGTACAGTTGAGAAGAGAAGCTGTGCTGCTGATTGTCTGTCTACAGCCCTGCTTGGCCGAGACTTTGAGTGATTGGTTTCCAGATGGTTGTAAAATATGACGAAATACTTAGCAAGTGTCCAAAAGGCACCATAAGCATGTAACGATCTTCTTTCAGGAACAAAACAGAATATTTGAAAGATGGATGGAAGAAAAGAAAAAGTAACACAATTAAATTATAAATCAATTCAAAAATACCTTTTTTTTCATCCCAAAGGGAAATTAATTGTTTTTCTGCTTGGGGAAACATGTGTCCCTAAGCAGACCAGTAATATTTTATGGAAATAGCTTCCAATAAAATCCGGTCATACGATAAGATGGTTGCAGCAACAGTAACACCTTGAGTTTCTCTGACTATGCATGTTTTAAAAACAAACATGTCCTCTATGTGCTTGTCTGCAGTGTTGGAACATCCTTCAAAAAAGATATGTGTTTGTGTGCATCTAAAGCCAGTTCTATATAAAACAAAATAACAGATTTTTAATTAGAGCAATCTTTTACACCCTTTTTTTCTCTTTTTTTTATTTTGATCATTTATGACAAACAACAAGAACAAAAACAACACTCAGCGTACAGCATCACGCTGACACATCAAAACCCTCAGCAGACCCACAAACCAAACTCAAATATCATCAAAGAACAGATTACACGTTTCAGAAAGTCCAGTTATGTTTACATCTTCATAGACAAATAAGCAATTGTCCATGATTCATTGTGTGTGCTTCCAGGTTCCCAGGCTAGAATTTCCCAGAAAGTAAGTGTGAAAATAATCTAAGATTTACGAATGAAGCAAATAAGTTAGATACGCACTTAATTAATAAAGGTAAGAGTATTTGGATATATAATCTATTATATATTCTCATATCCCTTTCCAAATTATTCTTAACCCATGCCTAAACTTTGTGATGTGGGTGTAGAGGTATCCATTAATACTTGTTCATTGATTTGTAAAGAGAGCTCATTTAGAGATTCCATGAATAGATAAAACTAGTAAAACTTCCCAACCTGTACAAAGACGTTTTGATTTCTGAGTATTGGATGTGTGAACATTTTTGTTTCTCTTCATCTGGTCATGGCTTTAGATGGGATTTTAGTGTCACACAGTATTAAAAATTTTAGGTGGTATAATGCTCTTTGATACTGAAATTTGCCCGGTTTTAATAGATGTGATTTACTGAGGTTCTTAACGACGGGGTTAATTTTTCTTTAAAGTATGATTCATGAAGCATTCCAATAAGACGCAATAGTCATTTTCCTGCAACTTTTTAAATGCAGTTGTATCTTGGGTGGTCCGCCTGGCCCAGGGGTAAACTGTAGTAACTGAACCTTGGCCCATTACTTCCTTTTTATGAGCCTCCCGTAAAAAAAAAAAAAAAAAAAGCAAATTTAAGTTAACCATTAAAGATTTTTATCTGCAGATATGATAAAGGATTTGTTCAGAACAAGTGACCAGCAGATATACTGTACTTTGTCTCTAGCTGTTTGTATTTTTTCCCACATAACTGAGATCTCCAACATTTCCATTTGTCATTCTGTGATGCATAAAACAACCAATTCATTAGATACACTGACTCAACTGCTTCTTAAAAAAAATTACTAAGCCAATCACATGGAGGGATCTGAAAGTTTGTAGACATCTAGATGGAATTTCTTCTGAAATTGAAATGGAGCACGAAAATCACGAATAAAGGAGATTTACAGTTGGCTGCCAGTTCAAATCTCCACTCAGTCAGTCTTAGTGGTCAGAGGGTCCATTGTTCTGGTGCCTAGCTTCTGTCCGTCTGCTCCAGGCAGCTATGGCTACAATGCAGTAGCTCACCATGACCAGTGTCAGCATGAATGACTGAAAGTAGTGTGAAGTGCCTTGGGTTCTTCTGGACTTGATAAAGTGTTCTACAAGTACAGAGTTTTTACCATTTAAATCATTATCATCACTTTCAATGAAAAGATAAGACTGCACTCAAATCCACCACTTATGGAATTAAGAATTTCAAATAGAGAGGTTTAGCGTCTGTGAAGAGAACTCTCAGCACATGGGCTTGTTGTAACAGAGCAGTGATAAGGAGCTTCTGATGGAGATTTCTTTGGTTTTCATGATGCTGTTGGTCCTTTAATATTCCCTCATCAGAATTAGGAGCTGAGAATAGCTGTGCTTGGTACCCCGTTAGATAAAATCCCAGTGAAATACATCGAGGTGTGTGGCAGTACGCTGAAAAAGCTCAAGAGGTAAAAATATGTCTTTTAAGGCCAAAGCAAAATTTGCTTATAATTAGCTTAGCAAATATCACATCCATGTTGGCCATAGTGGTTGAATTCATGTTCTATGTGTCTCTCTGTTACAGGACACCTGATTCATATGATTGCATAACCTCCTCTGCATGCCACTAACTGCCAATAGAAACCAGTTAATCACACACTGATTCTTCCCGCCAGGTGTGTGGCAGGAGGGAAACACCTAAAACTCACAGGGCAGTGGTCCCAAGGGCCGGAGCTGAGTTTGTACGTCTGGTTTGTCCTCTCAGTGTCTCATCGGAATCAGTGCTGAAGGGCACACACTGACTCAGCTCAGTTATCTGAATCAATATACTGTCTGCTGCTGGCTAACAGTGAGATTAGCATACATGTACACAATCTGCCAGCTCCTTGACCGAACCCCCAGGTACCATCATTACCGCAGCTTCTCTTTTCTTTCATTACTGTGGTCACAGCTGTGTTTGAGTCTCCTTTCACTCCCATCAGGAGGTCATACTTAGGATACTGCTGATTCTGAAAGCTTTGCACCCTCATGTCTGCCGCCACGTTTGACTGAATAAATGTCCTTGTCGTCTTTCCTGAAACACCTTTCTTCACGCGATTAAGCTCAGACAAACATCTCTTTGTTCTTCAGCTGAGACTCTGCCTCCACGCTAATGTCGGCGCCCCCGTAGTGTTGGTTGGTGTTAAATCAGAGGGGCTTAGGTCACAGGTTCAGTGTCCAATACCTGTGTTCCCAGCTGTTACCCTGACCCTCGTGTCCAATGACAGCTGGCTGAAATGCTACTGTACATCCCATCGGTCACCCCCACACTCAAAACCCCCACGAGTTCAGCTCGGGCACAGCTCACTTCTCTAAGTTTTTATTACTCTGAAACCAGGAAGAGTAAGGAAAAGGAAAACAACAGACACATTGCTCTTTTGGGAGGGGTGGACTTTTAAATATTGTTCCACACTTGTTCTTTTAGGTGAGTTTTCCTTTTTATCAACGTATGAAGACATGAACTATTTTATCGCTTTAGTTGGTGTTATGTATTCTGAGTCTGCATAAAACAAACTGACCTGCCTACAGCTCTTCACGAGGCTGTAAACCTTTTTGAATTTTATGGTTTTATGTCTTGAACTGCCTGTGAATTTGCTTTTGTCTTATCTCGGGTAGACGATTAATATTGTGAAGTTTTTAATAGGATTTCAGTGTAAGATTGTAACAATGGAAAATGAAAACATGCCAACTTTCCATAGGAGATGTAAAGTCAAACATTACGAAGATGAACTTGGAACCAGGTCTTGTGGTTCTGCTGGGTCTGCAGTTGGTGGTTGGAGCTGGGTGAGTTCCAGTAGAGCTCCTGTTTCCTGAACGACAAACATCAACAAATATTTTTTGTTTAAAAATGTTTGTTGATGTATATTGGTTAATATTTTAACCAATATTCTTAAGCGAGAAATGAGTTTTACAAATGATTACGATATTTTACAGAAACAATTCAGTAGCGTGATACCGTCCCACTATTTTAGCAACTTGTGTTCTAAATCTTTAGCTGAAAAGCAGCTAATTGTCATTAAACTTTGCAGCTTTTGTTGTTTTTGTTTTTTTTTTTTGCAACACTTTAAAATATTAACACGCACAAATAATGAACCAATAAAATACAACACAGATGATAAAAATTCTGTCTTTTTTTTTCAGATCTTTGAACCGTCTGAGGCAAAATGTTTCCTGACTGAAACATTTGTTTTTGCTTTTTATGGCTAAAAATGCATAGATTTTACTGAAGACATGGCTGAGCTACAAATTGTTCACATGTCTTTAAAATTTAGGCTTAACGATGTTTGTTAAAGAAATATGTCCTCTGGCTGGAAGGGACGTTGACTCTTGAAGTTGCCCAGTTGGTCGGTCCTACAATCTGATAATGTCTTTGGTGTCAAAAAATACTTTTTTACTGATTATCGACAAGAATTCCAAAATCAAATTTATGAAGAAACTTTAATAATAAATAAATATCTTCTCTTTAAGTTGGGTGCTCCCTTCATGTAGTTTTTTAATATTCAAGATGCCTCTCTCAATTCCAATCATAAAAAACTTTCTTGGTTAAAAGGCAGAAAATGTAAAAAAAAAGAATCTGCTGTGGGTATGGAAATCCTGGCTTTAACTCTTTACCTCCCTTTGCAGACACTGGTGTGAACGTGTGGTGGAAGACAGAGTGGAGTGGGTTCTGTCCCCACGGCTGCAGCTGGCAGTGGGCTGCTCTGAAGTGTACCAGTACAACACCCAGGGATGGAGGCTGGATGTGGACAGGATGCGCACCGTGCACGGAGGGGACGACGGAATCGCTCGATATTACAAACAGCAGGGACAGACGGCGTCCTGCTTCTTGTACAAGTGAGCCGAGGAGATGGTTCTTTAAAACTTCATGTCATGTGAAAAAAATGACGTTTTAGTGGTTGGACATGTTTCCTTTATTAGGCAAGAATTTGGTAAGCAGGAGATTCTGCTGGTTTAATTTGAGCCAGGCACAAACAAAATATACAAAAGTTTTTGTATGTGTCAGTGTATCATAGAATGATTTTTACCGACCACTGGAGGGCAAATCCACTTTTTTGGATTGGCACAGCATGCTTTTCTTTTAAACAATCATTTTTCTGTTACAAATATAACTTTTTGTTCAGGAAATACGTTTTCAGATTTGTTTTGTTCATTTTTGTAAGGTTTTGAGAAAATGTAGCAATAAATAAAATACTAAATTAATTACACCAAATGACAAAAGTTATTGGCATTGGTATCAATATCAGTATCAGTTTCAGTCTCTGTATCGGCGATCCAAGCCCTGTATTTTATCTGGTCTCAGGTTGATTCCATAATATGCAGCATGACAAACGTCTAGTTGTTAACCAGGGTGACACAACCACATATCATCACCGGGAAAACATTTGTTTTATTCATGTAGCTTGTCTTCGATATAAAAATTAGTTTGATGATCTAAAATATTTATTTGTGACACAAATGCAAAGTCAGAAAAATCATGATTTCTTTTTGAGCGAGGCTGTTCATTCGTTCTGAATTCAGTTTGAAACTCTCTCTCAAATAATAATAATAGAAAAACGACAAAAACATATAAACACTAATTGTTTCTTTGTTCGTTAATAAGCAAATATTATCAGTAGAAAGAAATTCTTCCTTGTGGATATAAACCTGAAGGCAACCTGTGTATGTTATGGTTTATGGTTTAGTTTGCACATGTTTCTGTCCTCAGACCGCCAGAGATGGAGAGCCAAGCTGTGAATAAGACAGTGAGGACCTGCTGTGAGGGATGGGGAGGACCTCACTGCTCTCAGGGTAAGAGAAGAAACCACTGGCCTGCTTCTACATGAAGCCATGATGGCAGTAAATGAAGTCAACAAAAATGTGTTAAGATTTAAACAAACGAACAAAAAAACCCCAAACAACAGTTAAAAGTTGGGTAAAACCTGCTGTCAAAATGACCACAAGGGCTACATGGTCATCTTTCGTTTCCTTTGTCTCTCAGGTGTTGGGGTCCGTGGTCAGTGCTATTCCACTTGGAACTGTGAGAAATTCCCGGGAGTTCATAACTCCTCGCTCATGCCGATGGAGCAATGCTGCAGCACTCTGTGGGGACTGAGCTGGAAGAACGCCTCGGACCAAACCTGTTTGACCTGCACCTACACTCTGCTGCCAGGTCTGAAGCAGCTACGCTGGGAAAACACAGCACAGGAATGGAATGACACCAAGCCATGTGAAGGATGTCTGACATGCACTGCCTCTCTGCCTCACCTCTAGACTCCCAGTCCTCTCCTCTGGTGCGGAGCGGACTGCTGGGTACTGCCAGGGTTCCTCTGGGCTCGGCCACATGCGTGTCCTGGGGAGGAGCCCACTATCGCACTTTTGACAGGAAGCACTTCCACTTCCAGGGAAGCTGTACGTACATGCTGGCCTCGTCTACTGATGGCACCTGGGCAGTCTACATTAGTACAATCTGTGACCAGAGAGGAGACTGTAACAAGGTGACAATTCCCTATCCAATCCATCCTGTGGTAGAGGATGTATTGTATGTTGGCACAAAGCGCATCTTTGGACTACATCTGTGAATAACGATCAAATATCTGTGTGAGTATCATTTCAGGCACTGAGGATGATGCTGGGTCTGGATTTGGTTTCTATTCATCATAAAAATGTAACACTGAACAGCCTGCCTGTTCCAAATGGGGAGCCACTATTTCAAAATGGTAAGACAATTATTAGAAAAGCAATCTTTTTCTGGCTCTATGTGGAAAATTTAATCTCCTGAAGCTCAGAAATGGTTGAACCTCCATTTGCAGTAGCAGCGCATCAAGCATTTGCAGTAAAAAGATTAAAAGTCTTTTAAACCACTGTGGAAGAATTCTGGTTCACTCTTTAAGGTAGAATTCAGCCCCACCGGAGTGTTTTCAGTTACGAATGACTTGTTTCATGTCACAGTATAGTATCTCAATCAGATCTAAGTCTGGGAATTACCTCAGTATTTGCAACGTTTTTTTCTGGACATTCTGCTTCTGGATTCCCTGTAAGAGAGCAGAATCTCTGGTTGCATTGATCACAGTAAATCATCCAGGGTCTCATGCAGCAATGCAGTTAAATACCTTCACACTATATCCACCATGTTTGATTTTAGTTTTTTTTTTTTTTTTTTCTGAAATGCTCCCCAGGTTTTACATAAGATGTACTGAGGCGCAACTCCACTGACGCTCCACTTTTCTCTTGGCACACACACACACACACATGCACACACGCCCACGCACATAAAAAAAACAGTTTTCTTCATTTGTTGATTGCAGCACTCATGAAGTCTCAGAGCCTTAATAATAGCTTCAAAACCTTTTCCAGGATGTGATATGTCAATGGCCTTGTGACTCATCGGGTCTTACATTTCTTTAGATCATGATATAATGTGTTGTTTTTCAATATTAGCCTGCTTTAGGTTGTCAGGCAACATATGAATATTTTTATTCTTCAAGTTTGGACGTAGTGAGGCCTGAGTGCGGCTAGTAAAACTGATCATACTTTTTGTGGTTAATCACATGGGGAAGTTTCTCTAACAAACAGGTTTAAACTCTTTCTTCTTAAATGATAAAACGGCTTTCAAATGATGAATTCACGTCAGTTCATCATTTGAAAGCCGTTTTATCATTTATTCTTATTTTACCTAAAATAAATTTTTTGGGCCATTTGAAACCTGACAAAATAGCAAAAAAAAAAATGTAAGTGATGAGATTTTTAAAACCATTGTAACATCGTTTGCCATAAATAACAAGCAAATCATTTAGTTTTCTCTCATCCAGAGCGTTTTGATGAAGTGATGTCTTTCTCAAGCCTTTGGAATCAAACAAAAGTTGAGAGAGGTGGAGCGTCGGCCATGTATGTTAATGTTGAAGGACACACTCTAGTTACCACCAATCGTTCATGTTCAGTTTCCATGGTAGTCAACTGCTGCACTGGACAATAGATGGAAGCTGTCCTCTTGACCTTTAACTTGTATTCAAACATTGATTGATATGGACGTACAGTTACAAGACCTGCAGATGCAGAGAGTCAGTCAAAACCAAAAATAGCAGCTTATTACTACTATACTTGTATCTCTAAATACTCCATCCTGTTACTTTTGCTTCATGCAGGTCAACTGTAAGTCATGTCAGGACAACTGATTTCTGTTCTTTCCGTGCGTCCTCACTTGGTCAGTTTGACTGTTAGCTGCTTCCTTTGGTGCAGCTTCATGTCCAAAACAAGCTTTATAAAATCTAAAGTTTATCCTGATCTGCATTAAAAGATATATTTTATAAAATCCCTAAGTAGCCTGGGAGGCGTTCAAACAAGGAAGGGTGCCAGGCCTTATTAATCTATGCCAGTATATGATTTAGAAAGCAAAATATGTTTACAGGCCTCCGTGGATTCAAATGGTGTCAATAGACACCATTTGGTCAGTCTTTCCCTTGGCCTGTGGTCAGTCTTTCCATGTGGTCAGTCTTTCCCTTGGCCTGGTTTCCCATCACACAACCCTGCGTATTGATATTTGTGAAAAAGGTTTTTTTTTTTTTATTATTTTTACTGTTAATCAAAAGTCACGCATTTTGCTTACATGAAGAGTTTTCCTCTTTGCCTGTAGGAGTGAGCGTCCATTGGCTTGGGGACTATGTGTTTGTGGAGAGTGGGGTGGGGGTCAGGGTGAAGTTCGACATGGTCAACACGGTGTATGTGACGGTGACCTCTGAGCAGCTGGGAACCACCAGGGGACTCTGTGGAGTCTTTAACAACAACGCTGATGGTGAGAGTGCCCACATGCACGTTCACGACGGTGTGCTGCAGTTTTCCACTTCGTCTGGTTTCTCTAAGCTACGTTTGAATTGCTGTCTGTGTAAACGATCACAGATGATTTCACCACGATGGCCGGAGCCGTTTCTTCATACGCTGCCAGTTTTGGCAACTCGTGGAAAATTCCGGACCAGCACAACGAGGTTCTGTTGTTCGAACATTTCTTTTGAGAGTCTTCACCACTTTCATTTTTCAGTTTAGTGTTTGGCTCTTTCTACTAAATTATGATGCTTTTTGTTAAAATCTAAAGTTTTACAAATACAGCTGTAGTTGCCTAAGTGTCCCTCACATGAGGGGCCTTTCTGACTGAGGCTGGTTACTGGTCCACCAGGACTGCAGTGACGCAGCTGAGCTCGGCCACAGCTGTGATGTCACAGGAGATCCCGCTCTACGCCGGCGGGCAGAATCAGTGTGTCGTCAGCTGCTGGAAAAACCCTTCACACACTGCCACAGCCAGGTCAGAAACACAGGACATGCAGTGAAGACACACACTCATCAGAACGTTGTGGCCTACTTCCAACCTCCTGGTTTTACAAAACTTTGGCCTGGTGATGGTGTGTTTAACCAGTTTAGATTTATCTTCAATAGCCGTACACACTTCACACAGATCTTGTATGTTATTATCCTGGTTGCTGCTGGATTGTAACCTGAAACAGTCTTTTCATCACCTGATCAACTGTTTTAGATCATTACCTTAAAGAACCTGGAAACAGATTTAAGAGTTTTCAAAAAAAAAAAAAAAATCCATAAGTCTCCATAGAGAAGAGACTCATTGTTGGTGTTGATCACCTAAAAACCATGCTTAGACATGCTTAACATGAATGTTATTGGAGGAAATAGAAATCTTCTACTTCTAAAAACCTGTCAATATTTCCAAATCCTACATGCTCATCGGGATTAAGAGAAATAAGCCTGTTTAAACATCAGTTCTTGTCTAATGAATATAATGTCAAAACTCTTCAAATGTATTAAATGGATATTGGTAGATACAAATCCCTTGTACATGTACAAGGGAAACTTTGTTTAAGAATGGGTTCTCATGGCCTGAGGCCCTAATAATGAGGCCATTAGCACAACTCTGGAGAACTTAACTGCACTTAGGAGGTGATTCAACTATTTGATTGAAGCTCGTTGAACCTGGGAGACATCTAAGAGTTGCAGGTCACCAACCCTTGAGGACCTGAATTGCCCACCCCTGCCCTAACCCTTTGCTCTCTCTGGGTCCCTCACTGGGGCCAGTTAGAAGAAACATTTGGTGAAATGAATAGACTACTATGACCCTGATCACCCAGGCCTGTTTTATTCAAAGTGGTTTATAGTTAAATGATAAAAGGTTGTGTCGTCAACTCACAGGTGGATCCAGGAGCCTACATGGACACCTGTCAGTACCTGTACTGCAGCCTCCCACCCAAAGAGAGGCAGGATGCAGTGTGTGACACCCTGGCCAGCTACACCCGGGAGTGTGCTGAACAACACGTCATCATAATGTGGAGGACCGCAGCACTATGTGGTGCAGAAATATAAGACTTTAGTATTTGACTTAGAGACAAAAACTGTGAATGTTATTATCCTCCTTCGTTAAGTCATGCAAAAGCAGCAGTTTGGTTTGACTGTGTTTTTTCAAAATGTCCCTTGTCCCACCAGGTCGTATCTGCCCCAGAGGACAGGTCTTTTCAGACTGCGTGTCCTCCTGTCCTCCGAGTTGCTCCTCTCCTCACCACCCGGGCCCTGCTGCAGCCGTGGGTCAGTGCAGAGAGGAGTGTGTGGGGGGCTGCGAGTGTCCTCCTGATCGCTACAATTACCAGGGTCTCTGCTTGAAAAGAGAAGACTGTCCCTGTTTCCACCGCAGGCGCATCCACCAGCCTGGGGACAGGATACAGATGACATGCAACACCTGGTGAGAAACGACTCCACTTGTCCTGTAACAGCATCCCGAAAAGCTTTCTGCATGTTTTTCATTCTGATCCTCCATAATGTGTCCCTATTCCCCCAGTGTGTGCAGGGCGGGTCAGTGGGACTGTACAGGAGAGAAGTGTGCTGGTCAGTGCACGCTGATGGGGGCATTGCAGGTGACCACATTCGACAAAAAACGGTATGCACTGCCTGGTGGAGACTGTCCTTTCATCGCTGTGGAGGTAAAACACAAACGGCAGCGCACAGAGTGACTCATGCGAAGACATTTGGGTGAATACTTACTGCTTCATGCTCCCATTTTTGTGTCCAGGACTTTGTGGACAGGAAGTTGGTGGTGGGAGTGCGTTGTGGAGAGTGTACAGTCGGGGATGGGGCAGGAGGAGGAGAAAAGGGCTGTCTAAAGGAGATAACGGTGACGGCTATGCACACAACAGTCACCGTTACACACACTGGTGAGTTGGCTATAAAGTTGTCAGGAGTTTTTATAAATTTGTTATAGTTTTAAAATCATTGACTGAGTAACTGTAAGGAACTAAATATGAATAACAGAATTAAAAGAACATCAGTGTTTTATATTTCAGTCAAATTTGGTGTGTACCTATTTATTTTTTTATATATATATTTAAAGTGGGAATACCAAATAAAACAGTGTATTGTACAGTGCAATGGCTCCTACATTAAGGTACATATTCATCCTTTCAGACTAAACTGAAAAGGAGGGAAAAAATTACATGTAGCAAAACTAGATGTTAGGCAACACAGGAAACTAATGTTCAAGTTTAGGAAATAAGCAGAACATCTGGTTTCTTGGAAAGAAAATGTGCAGAAATAGGGCTGGATAAAGACCTTTGCTCAGTACTGTTTGTTCACCGGATAAGGCAGCCATAGAGCGACACACACAACAATTGTGGGGTGTGATAACAATTAGTAAAGTTTACCAGAGTAGATTCTTATTTAGTCTTTTCATATTTAGGCCCATTCACCTTCACCTTTCACATAGTTTCATTCTCAGATATCACTCACTAAACAAGCTATATTTCACACCAAACAAGCATTTGTTCTCAGATTTGATGCTACTCTAACAAATGTTCTTCGCATAAGGTTAGAATCTGCTCCTCTTGCTCAAAACCTACTCTCAAAACTCATTCTCTTGGATCTGTTCTGTCTGTGAAATGTGTGAGAGACCAAATGAGTAATCTTGCTGTCAGATGGAAAACAAACGCTTCTGATGTGTGTGAGAGGTCTATTTGTCTTTGGTTTGCTTCCACTTATACATCCAAAGCCTTGTGACTGCACCTTACATTGATATGTCTATTAGCCGGTCAATAATTAGAGTCCATTGCAGAGACCCAATCGAGGTGAATATGGACAGCTTGGAGAGACTGATAGGTTGCCAGTTCATTACCGGGAAACACAAAGACACACAGGACAAACACACATTCACACACCCTTAGGGACAATTTCGATAGACCAATTATCCTAACATATATTTTTAAATTGTTGGAGAAAACAGGTACCTGAAGTAAACACACATTCACTTGGAGATGCAAATGGTAAATGACCTGTATTTGTATAGCATTTCATCAAGTCCAGAGAACCCGAAAGCTCTTCACACTACATTCAGTCAGTCATCCAGTCACATGCTGATGGTGGTAAGCTACATTGTAACCACAGCTGCCTTAGGGCAGTTTGACAGAAGAGAGGCTGCCATGAACCAGACCCACCTGGCCCTCTGAGCACCAGCTGATAAGATGGGTGAGGTGTCTTGCCCGAGGACACAATGACTTTGACAGACAGAGAGGGGGTTTGAACCTGTAAACCACCGGAAGGGACTTCTATTATCTGAGCCACCCTAAACCTATGCTTTAGGAAAGTATTGCTGTTTTTAGGCACCGTGACTCTGAATGGCCAACGGGAGGTGATGCCTGTGGTGACTGGAGACCTGGTGTTGCGCAAGGCCACCTCTTCATTCATCGTCATCCAGACTTTTGGAGCCCAACTTCTATGGTACTTAGATGGATCCTTTACCCTCATCAGCCTACAGCCTGGTTTTGCCAACAAGGTGATACTGAGACCACATGTGGTTCTTTTCTTAGACGTCCACTTCTAGAAAAACAGATTCCTAAATGCTTATTTGGTTACCTGCTTGAAGAAACAAGTTACTTTGTGCACAACCATTTCTATGCGAACGTTCCTTAAGCAGTGGTGAATGGATGCACGTGTTGTGTTTAAGGTGCGTGGTCTTTGTGGAACTCTGACTTGGAGCCAACATGATGACTTTACCACGCCAGAGGGAGATGTGGAGAACAATGTTTTATCCTTCGCAGAGAAATTCACAAGTGAGCTCTGCACTTTGCCTGGCGGAACTCCAACTGATCCCTGCTCCACATACACCCAGAGGAGAATCTACGCCCAAGAAGTGTGTGCCATCATACATAGTCTGGTCTTTCAGGTCAGTGTGTATGAAAGGAGTTTTATCTCCTTATGTCTCTCTTCTTGAGCTAACAATCCTCACACCTCTGCCCTGCAGGTGTGTCATGACGTAGTGGACAGGGAGCCATATTTCCGTCTCTGCCTGTCGGAGGTGTGTGGTTGTGCTCCACAGAGGACATCATGTCACTGCACCGTCCTCACTGCCTACGGCCGACACTGCGCTCAAGAGGGCGTCACAGTCCAGTGGCGTAACCAAACACTCTGCCGTAAGATGCTACCCGCCTGTAAAAGATTACTTTTTTTATTTACAGTTCAACTTGTCTGGACAAAAATACATACAACTGGTACCTCTAACTAAGTTGCACCCTCATCATTTAAAATAATTGTTTGCCTCCCAGATGCACGTATGTTAAAAGTCGATCTCTTCCTACCCAGCGGTCCAGTGCACAGGGGGCCAGGCGTACCAGGAGTGCGGTCGTGCCTGCGGTGGCTCCTGCTCAGACCGGCGTCAGGGCTGGAGCTGTGACGAGTTCAGCTCTGAATCAGGACGCAGCGTGTGTGTTCCAGGTTGTCAGTGTCCAGCAGGACTTCTGCAGGACCAGCAAGGCCAGTGTGTGCCTCTCTCTCTGTGCCCCTGCATGGAAGGAGACAAGGCGTATCCAGCAGGCGCTGTGGTCCAGAAAGGCTGCAACACTTGGTATGTAGAGAGGTGAAGGAAATTACACAAATGATGTCAAGTCAGATATTTCTTAACTTATGCCTAAGCCAAAACAACAGTGCTTAACTTTTACATATTGAAAACATTGCAGGGCATTCACACAAATTCTCCAAGATGAACTTATCTTGTGCTTAATTTCTTTTAGGAAAATGAACAACACATAAAGGTAGAGTTTCCAGAGTTTGAAAACTCTACTTGGACTTCAGGTGGAATTATGTGCTTTGGTCAGATGATATTAGGATTTAGTTTCTCAGCAATAATCCTCTAGGGAGGTTTGTCATTATTACACATATACAATTATGGAAAAGCCCCTCCTGCTCGATGTTAAGTATGGTGAAAGATCTTTGACACTGTGGATCTCTTCCTCTTCAAATGGCCAGGATACTTTTAGTGCAAATTTGGAAAGCCTCCCCCAGAAAACCAAAGGGGGACGAGTCATGATCCAAAAACCATAAGGCCAAATCAACCTACAGATAGTTCACCATACACAATATATTTATTCCAGTGTCATCATAGTACCCAGACCTACAATCAAGTGAAACAACTGGGCCATTCATCAATCGTATCTGATTCTCAAATCCATCATTTAGTGCAATTTTTACAAAAGTGAATTAAGTTTTTTGTTAGATTTGATGAAATGAAGCAACTCTAGTTGAACATCACATTTACATTAAATCTAACATGGGTTTTATTTAGCACCCTATTTAAGATGACCAATAAACATGGTAGACTAGCTCAGTATCAATATATAAAGGAAATAGAAGGACAATAAAGATGGCCTGATCACGGTTTGACCTGGTTGTATGTCTGATACGTAAGAGCATATCAGAAAGTTGACAACCTTATGATATGCTGAGTTTACATGTGCCGCTTTCACCATCTGATGGTGGAGATGAGGTGTGGAAATGTAGCTGTTCAAAGTCACAAGAATTAAACATGAAGCTAGAATGTGACACTGAAAAGATGTTTACGAAGTCGACTTCTCATCACTAAACCTACAATAACAGACTTTGATCCAGCCTGAAATCCATTCAGTTGCCTTATCAAGCCACTAATGACCTCGAATTTCAAACTAATGCTTTTTGTGTCAATAAACGTAAAACGAACTATGCATATGTGTGAAATGTTACCATGAGAGCATCTCTCTCTTTCAGAGAGTATGAAGACTCGTTCTGTCTGAAGAGGAGACCCTGTGGTGAGAGACCTCTGATGAAATCACTCTATGATCCTGCTCCCTGAACCAGGATAGGTTGATTTCATTGCATTTCTTCACCACATCTCAACGCATGCAGTTTCCTCAAACTGCCCTCTAAAGACTGGAACGGAGCCGCCTGATCTGATATCTACTCTAAGCTTTATGTGCAGTAGACATTGTCTTTTTACTGCCGACAGCAATCTGTCTGTTGAGCTGACTCACTGTACTGTGAAATGGCTAATAATTATACAGATAAACAAAACCATATACATTTAGTGCCTGGAGCGACAGTCCTTGGCAGTGAAAGGATTATGATAAAAGCTGAGCACGTTTTGTTGACTTGACCGTTTATGGATGTGTTTATCAACCTGCCTGAGCGAGCAGAAATGTAGCAAGCATGAAAGTTCAGGAATGCATTTCAATCCACTCAGCAGGTTTATCTGGAACTATATTTCTGTATCTCATGAAGGAGTTACAGTTTCCAGATAACTTTTAAATCTTTTGTGAACATCTAACATTATTCTCCCTCGTTTTCCAGCGTGTGTGAGCAGGGAGTGTTTAACTGCACCCAGGAGCACTGTGAGGAGGTACAACAGTGCCCCCACTCTCTGGTCTACTCTCCACGCTCCTGCCTCCTGACCTGCTCCAGTCTGGAGCCTCCTGGCCATCAGCCTGTGTCCAGCGTCTCACACTCAAGCTGCAGGGAGCCGCTGTCTGGCTGCGTCTGTCCTCAGGGAACCGTCTCTCTAGTAGGTGAAAATTCCCGTTAGCCCTTTCTAAGTGGGATCGAGATAAGCAGCTGGTCCTCTATCGCCTTGCAAAAGTATGAAAGAAGGCCATTTGAACAGGATGATGCTGCCACCACCGTGTTCTATCTGATGGATGTCAAACTCCAGTCCTGGAGAGGCCACTGCCCTTCAACTTTTAGATGTGCCTCTGCTGCACCACACCTGAATAATTAGGTCATTATCAAAGCTCTGGAGAACTTATCTACACAAGAAGGAGGTAATTAAGCCATTTCATTCCAGTGTTTTGTACCTGTGGTACATCTAAAAACTGCAGGACTGCTGCCCTTGAGGACTGGAGTTTGACACCCCTGTTGTAGGGGTCATGGTAGTTTCAGGTTTTTCCCCACATTCAGGATTGTGCATGTCTGAACAAAACAATTAATCTCGGTTTCACCTCACAAAATCACCTGCGTGCCATTGGCAACTTGGCTTGAGGAAAACTGTGAACGTTGGTAAAGCAGGCTAAAGTCTTTCAAACTGGTTTTGTTCTGGTATGCATTTTCTGTCAGGGTATCGGGGTGTTTTAGTTTTGATTTTGGTTCTTCAGTTCTGATTTGGTATCTGTTCTTATTTTGGTTCAGATCAGCTTGTCTCTGTTTGCTTTTGGTTCAGTACTGTCTAGTTACTAATCATGTTTCTTTAGAGGTAAACTCATTTACCAGTTCCAGTGTACTCTCCCTCGCCCCCATGTACAACTTTCTCTCTCTCCTCTCACACTTGCAACCCATGAGCTAATCAGCCCAGGTCCACTGTTCCAGCATTCCCTCTCCCAGTAAAAACACCTCTTCTCCTCTCAGTCCTCGCTGGTTCCTCCTGTTACCCGTCTGTTATGTTCTTCATGGTCAAAGTTCCTAGTTTTGTTCATCTGGTTGCTTGTAGATTTTGCCTCATCATCATAATTTTTGATTAAAAGCCTTACCGTCCACTTGATGTCTTTGTCTCTCTGCATATGGCCCCACCTCGACCTGAAAATATCAGTTTTTTTCTGCTCATGTAACATTTCTATTAACTGGTCTATTCCTTTGAACCAGAATGGAATAAACTGGTTCCTAAGTCTTCTCTTAGGCAGACTACTGTAACCCTTCCATTAACTCTTAACATGGAATAGTCCAAATTTAGCTTGAGGCAAATTTGAATAAAGACGAAGCTACTGAAGTTAACGCAATAAAAACTGGAAATGAATAAAGCATATGTAGATCTGCTGATAGGATGGCCCTGGAGACATGGCAGGCAGCAGAGTGCCATGGTCTGTGCTCCTAACTGCATCTTCACATGTTTCAGGAGGATCGCTGTGTTCCGCCAGAGGAGTGTCCATGTCACCATAATGGCCAGCTTTATTACACCAATGACACCATCACTAAAGACTGCAACACATGGTAACATCTACAGCTGCGGGTTGGCGTCCCCACCCTGTAACTCCTCCAAACAAAGATTTTTATTTTATTTTTTTTCCTGCAGTGTGTGTAAGGAGCGGCGCTGGCACTGCACCCAGACCGTCTGTGCCGGTGTGTGCGTTGCCACCGGGGATCCACACTATGTGACGTTTGACGGCCGCTGCTACTCGTTCCTGGGTGACTGCCAGTACGTGCTGGCCCGGGAGAACAGAGGCTTGTTCAGCGTGACGGCGGAGAACGTGCCGTGTGGCAGCACCGGCGTCACCTGCACCAAGTCGGTGACCCTCAGCCTCGGAAACACGGTCATACACCTGCTGAGAGGTAGCACTCACACACACACACTGTTTGGGGAAAAACTCGATGAAAGATTGACATAAGAGGCAACCAGTGGTGTTTCATGCACAACTGGCAAACAATTAAAGTAAGGAAATGACTTTAAATGACTGACTGTTGCTTGGCTAAACAAGCAATAGAAAACTAGTTTGGGCCACAACCTACACATCACTTTTTTTGTCCCATTTCCTAGTCGATAACGACTAGGGCTGCACCGACTGCAGTTTTCTTATCGATCACCAATTACAGATCTTTAAAAAGCCTGGCCTGCTGATTCCAATTTTGGCCAATACTGATTTTTTTTTTTATCTCAAATGTCACTAAAAATAGCTGAATTGACAACAGTGGGGTGACTATTGTTAACTGTAAACATGGGGTCATGACCTGGTGGGCGGGTCTCTCAGTCAGACCTTTCTAATGGGAGAGCAGAACTGGACAGCGGTTGATTTGTATACATTTCATGAGGTAGAGAAGATCCAGGGATAAGATCGGCTTCATGTGTAAATATCACAGATCACTGATCTCCCAGAATTAAGGAAATCTGTGCCGATAAATTGGCTGGCTGGTAAATTGATCCACCCTTAGTAACAATATTACCATTCTCAAAAGGCATCACTGCAGCGTTTTCAGGATTGGGTCTGTCTGTGTTCATACACTGGTGAAATGACCAATAAGAGCACCTTTGTTTGTTAGATCCCAACTTTTAAAATTGAATTCAAGGATTTCGTAAAGAAGCCAGTTTGCAACCTTCAGTGGACAGCTTTTTCTGTCAAATTTATGATTGTTTTAGAGGGAAACGTAGAGAACATGCATCTTTTTCATCAGAATGTTTCCTAGGAAGCAGGAAGGTAGTTTGGTGACTCAATGTGTCTCGTCTGTGGCGTTCAGGTAAAGCAGTAACAGTGAACGGAATGCCTGTTTCCTTACCAAAGTCCTACAGCGGCAGTGGTCTGGCTCTGGAGAGAGCAGGGATATTTGTCGCTCTCTCTTCCCGACTAGGAATCACCTTGCTCTGGGATGGAGGTAGGTCGACTTCCTGATCAGGGTTTTCTTTCTCACATTCGACATGTTGCCCATAATAGTTCTCCATGGTGTTTGCTATTGAAGCTAATCCTGTGTTGTTGTTTGTTTTTGTTCCACCAGGGATGCGTGTGTACGTGCGCTTGGCGCCCCACCTGAGGGGTCAGGTAGAAGGCCTATGCGGGAACTTTGACGGAGACACGGAGAACGACTTCACAACACGGCAAGGAATCGTGGAGTCCACGCCGGAGCTGTTTGGTAATTCGTGGAAGGTCAGCCCTTCCTGCCCCGACGTTGAAAACCAGGACCTCAGAGATCCCTGTGCTGTAAGTTCACCATGGACATCCGTTCGTGTGGTCATTCCCCCAGCGGCACAAAGCACCGCTGATGACGGTTGTTGCCTTTTCAGCTGAATCCCCACAGAGTGACCTGGGCCAGGAAAAGGTGTGGAGTGCTGACTCAGGAGCTGTTTTCCCGCTGCCATGCTGAGGTTTCCTTCCAGCAGTATTATGACTGGTGTGTCTTTGATGCTTGTGGGTGAGTGACACAACTAATCACAGCGTTATGGCTTTGAGATCTGCACCGTGCATCTGGTAGGGCTGTTGCCTTGCAAGCAAAAATACATTCCAGACTCTTTTCATTATTTGGGGAGCGTTTTTGCTTTGCTTTGCGGTACATATTTTGTAATTCCTTCAAGGCTGAGCATGTGTTCTGTTTGTTCTGCTGGCGCGTTCAGCTGTGACTCCGGTGGGGACTGTGAGTGTCTCTGCACAGCTGTTGCTTCGTACGCAGAGGAGTGCAACCGGAGAGGAGTCTACATCCGCTGGAGGTCTCAGGATCTCTGCCGTACGTCCCATTCACCGACCAAACACTCCCCAAATGTCAAATAACACTCCTCAAAACTACACACAAATGACATTTTAATAGTATTTTTTTTTTTAAATGGCAATATGGACAACATGAGACCATGATAAATCACTTCCTAACTTTTTCCACCCTAAGTTGAACATAAATCCAACCCTCCAACTCCACTCTGTGGATTTTTTTCCCCCACTGATGTTCAGTTGTTCCAATCATGCTCAGATATGGTTTTCATTTAGGGTGTAGCGTAGCATTCAGTAACGTTTTGTGGGATTTTAGTGTGACCTGAACTTTGTAAATGTTTTTCAGCTTTCCTTGCCGTGTAATGGCGAAGTGAAAGAAACTGGTTGATTGGTGTTATTAAGAAGAAATGTCTTCATCGATCACCGATTTTGTTTTTAAATGTCAGGAATGATTTTTAAAGAGCCTTGAGCTTCTCACATATTCAGATGAAAACAGTAAGCTGAGAAGGAAGAATATGTTTTCTTCATTTAGTTATGTAATAATTCTGCACAACGTCCAACAAATTGTCTGGGTTTTTTTTTCAACTGTCTTAGGGTCATTTTGATGAGCTGAATCCAAACATCACTTTGGTTTTGCTCAATCAGGTCAACTTTCTGAACTAGTATTCAATCCACATGTACTTACCCTTATCAGTGTTTATTATTCAATTTACAGAAATCCAAGTTTGTAACCTTTAATTAATACACTCTGTTAGAAAACAATTTTTTTTCTCCTAAAACCTTTTTTGGATGAGAAAAATCAATAGAAATGAGCTGATAATGTCACTAAAATGTCATCAATTTAGTCAGAATATCTCTATTTCGGGGAATTTCTCTAGATTAGAATAAAATCCTGACCTGACTGAGAGAAATAAATGTCATTTCTGGATTCAGCGGTGCAAAATAGGCCAAATTCAGTTGAAAAAACATAGACAACTTCCATAAAATATCTTTTTGTAACCTGGTGTAGTTGCCCAATAACTGTGCACATATATCTAGTCTCCTAAGAAAGTCACAACCTCACTATTACTTTCTCACACGTTCGTGTTTGAGGCTTATTAACATTTTTGGGTTAACCGAGAGGAACTGTGAACAAGATAAATGTCATGTTAAAGGTAGAAAGAGTTTAAAAATTATTTCTGATGGTCTCATTTTCTGTATTTCACAAACCACCGTTTGGTTAACTTTTCATGTCCGCTGGTGAGCCTGTCTTTAAGGAGCGTCTGCTTCCATTCCCTGCAGCTCTCCAGTGTGATAAAGGGCAGCTCTACGATCCGTGCGGTCCAGCCTGCACTCCGTCCTGCCCCGCTGTCCAGCAGAGTCCACACTCTCAGTGTGGGGTGCTGTCCTGTGTGGAGGGCTGCTTCTGCCCTGCTGGCACAGTCAGACACGGTAACAAAAAGATGTGCTACTAAAGGTGTAATTATTACAATAGGTCCATTAGGGACCTACAAACTACTTAGCAGTAGTTTATACGGAAGAGACCCAGCTTTTACTTTGACAGTCTAATTCTGGTTATCTGCATGTGAAATTGCATACATAGCTTTTTAACAAAATATTTTGTGTTAGCAACCTAAATAAATAGCTAATTAAATAATTAGTTTGCTTAATCTGGAGCTAAAGACTTAGTTTGGTACTGTGACATTTAGGAATGAATGAGAAAATTTGACCCTTTATTTTCTCTTATGTCAAACTATCATATATATATATATATATATATATA